>JAODUP010000005.1:1655000-1936446 GCA_025642065.1 Paralvinella palmiformis | reverse complement strand
AATCTTGGTTTTAAGTATAGGTATACAGCAGGAATTTTTTTTTTGTACTGGCTTGCTCATCAGATATTTGATGAATTTTCATCTCAAAAAGGCACTTGCCTGGCATGAAAATATACTTGCCCTGGGCAACCGATTTTTCAGGTCCTGGTACGATGGTTCATTCTTGTTTCTATATTTTCCTTCACCAATGTAAGATTTTGCATTTTTAGCACTGACTGAATGGTGTTTCAAATGATTTGAAACAGAATTATTGACAATAAACGTGAAAAGAGAAATTGCACCATAATTTTGAAAGAAATATCGTTAATATAGTTTTTCATGTTTTATCGCCTTTTTAAACAGGTTAAACCCACTGTTTAAACAGGGTTCAAACCACCGGAGAGGATTAAACTGGTTTACACACTGATAAAACCCAATCCTGTTCAAATATAAGGTTTTGTTTGTTTATGCAGAAAACAGTTAACAATGTTTCAATTTTTTTCATCATTTAGGTTTAATTTCGTTACTATTTTATTTTCATAAAGTGCTTTAGGATGAATAATTTAATACATATCAATGTTATATTAAAACATTTTATCATTGTCATAAGATATTATTAAATATTCCATATTTGTTGCCAATGCTTCCTATGAATCAAATATTAATACAACAAGATATTAAACAAATTGGAGCCCTTTCATCGCGGATTTCAATATATAATAAACTACTTATATTGGAATATAAAGCTAATACCCAAATACAACTGTCCAGAGTGCAGTGCTTTATTATATGGATATACATTTACACATTTTACAAAATAACACAGTGTTTTTAAGATAGGATTTCTTTTCCAATTGTCTATGTGTAGTAATGTATATTGATGTCAGTGAAGCTACACATTGGTACAAGTACATTTACATACAGTAAGCTTTCAGGCGATATGTGAATAGTTGTTATAGACGAAGCAGGACAAAAGACACATTTGTGTACTTGCACATTCAAGTTCAGCCGAGTAAATTTATGAAAATTTAACGGATGACAGTTTTATAAAAACATGTTTTACCTAAACAAACCTGTTGTTGTTCTTTATAATAGTTACAGGTAAGCTAGGAAACATAATAAAATACCTCATTTGGGCATTATTTTCCTTATATCTCTTAGTGACAACTTTTATTATAATTCTGGATTTGTCGCCAATGTCTCCTCTACATCAAGCTGAATTATATTAAACAAATTGGAGCCCTTCTGTCAGAGATTACATAGAGAATTCTACTTAATCATTGATCACAGTGATTGAAATCTAGCACATAATGGCCAGTGGTGTTATAATATGGGGGCCTATTATGTATAGGCAATGATCCCATTTTAATGGTAACATATTATTTTGTTGTATTCTATAGATGCACCTGGTGCCTTGTTCCAGGAAGTTCTGGTTCGGCGAGCTGAGTTAGACATGCAAGCAAAGATGAGAGAAGATCCTCTTTATGCTATAAGGTAATTATGTGCGAGTCCTTTTGATCAGTAGTCAATAATGATGATCTCTGCGTGAAATAAATTACTAAGTGCAGTTGATTCTTTAATTAAATACCCAGAGTAAGATAATTTTATTAGACTGTCCTGACTGGTTGATGTGTCCTGACTGGTGGACATGTTCTCACTGATGGACATGTTCTCACTGGTGGACAGGTTCTCACTGGTGGACATGTTCTCACTGGTGGACAGGTCACTTAATGTAGTTACCAAATACCATTGTAAACAAACTTGACAGAACACCTGATTTGATGGCTCCTTCACAACTGTCAAGAGTTAAGTGGAAATTTTGTTATTCAAATATTTTGGTTAAAACCATATTTTCCCAATAACCAGATGTTCATATTTCCACCATAAAACCAGTTAAATATGAGGATCTTAGATGGTACTATATATGTAAATTTAAACAGTAGAATTTGTCAGAAATTTGTCTTTAGCAAATCAAACAACTAAACACTGATATAATTAACTGTTCCTGTTGTGGAACGTCTGTTTCATGACAGAGAATCCACACAGGTAGTCACAGGTCTGAGTTCACAGGTGGTAGACTTGTGAAAGTTAAGTTCGCGGGTGACTGAACTACTTTTATTTTGTGCTTGGGTAGAAGTAAAAGTAAACTTTGAAAAATTAACATATAAAACTAATTGAAAAAAAAGTAATTAAAAAGTAATTGAAATAGAAATAGAAATTTATTGTACCACTAAATATGAGAATCAAATACACAGTTTACGAGAGTGAACCAAATTCACTGCATCCAGAGAAATGTGCTGCCACCTTAAATTCATTGCTGCCACAGACGTGCAGATGTATTGCTACCCTCGGTTCACCGAACGAAGCCCTTGTTCAACTTCAGCAGAAGCTCATTCTCAAAGTTGTAAATTTTAATTACCATGAATCTTTGAAAATAATTAGCTTCAGCTGAAACGTCGTATAACAAAGTGAGCCTTCAAAAATAGGTTGGCAAAATTATGACGAGTCTTGAATATCAGTGAGCATCGGCTGAAACATGTAGTTTATACCAAATGTTAGCTTTCTTACAAAACTATATTTAAATATAAATTCATCAAAGATACACAGTAAGTAACGAAGTAACGAAAATAAATAAAGTAAAAAGTAGCATTACCCAAAATAAATCTACTTTGTTACGAGTGAAAGTAGTTGAAATCTTACTTTGTTAAAAAAGCTATTCAGGTAGAGTAATGTAGTAGTTTTACTTTGTTACATGATACCCCTGGTTAAGTTACATTTTTATACTGTTTTGCAAAGAGAAAGAAAACACCATCTGGAGTGCACTCATTATTTTACAGCAGTCATCTCCCAAGTAATGTTAAAGACCAAAACGTTCTTCGATATTGCATTGTTCACTGCAACATTTTTTTTGGTTAACAGCATTGGCAGTAAGCTGGTTTGTTGTTATAATTAGTTGTGGTGAGTCCAGGCTTGACATTATAACTTGGCAGTATAATATGCTCTCTGAATATTTCTTAAACATTCCCAGGGCGTCTCTGTGGTGTAACTGGTAGCGCGTTGGATCAAAGACAAACCTCTAGGCAAAACACTAGCTTTATATCAGCAATAAACGTAATTAGTTTGTGTTATATTTAGAATTAGCGGAACACCGATCCATCGATATTGCCATGCTGTTTTAGTTTATGTTTATTTATTTATCATTGCATACAGACAAAAAGAAGAGGAGGCAAGAAAAAGATTACTTCAGAATCCAATAAAACTGAAACAGTTACAAAAATTGGTAAATACCGTATAACATCCAGCTGTGTGGCTGGTCATTGTTCTGATTTGTTTACTTCTAAAATATAATGCATTACAGTAAACATCCGATAATGAACTACAGTGATGTGATTCCATATTGATTTCTTCTCTTGATGCCGCAGATGAAAGAATGCGAGAAGAAGAAGAAGAAAAAGGAGAAAAAGAAGAGGAAGAAATCCAAGAAGAAGCACAAACAATCATCGGACTCCGATGACAGCGATGATGAAATTCTCAACCAATATCTGTCATTGCTCAAGCAGAGTAAGCCAGATGATTCTCGTCTGAAGGAACGACGCAATGCAAGTGACTCGGATGAGAGAAACATGGAGTGGAATGGACCGGAAGAGAAACGGCATCCTCGGAAATCTGTTGTAGAGGGGAAGTACGACAGGTCACGTAGACACGAATCCGGTGAAAATCCTAAAAGTCGTAGAGAAATCGAAGATCACCAATCTAGAACACACCGATATCACAGTAGTGATGATGATGATGATGACGATGATGCTGATTGTCATCATCATACCAGGAAGCAGCATAAATCTTATGGACTTCTGGTAATTATTATCTAAAGTTAGTGATATTGATTATAAATGCAATGTAAATAAAAAGTTCTTATCTAAACCTCATTCAGATGTAGGGCCCCTCCGTGGTCTAGCGGTAGCATGTTGGACCACAGATTACTACCACCCGTGTTCGAATCTCGGCATGGGCATATCTGAAGGTTGTTTCGTCTTTGACCATTTAGCCTACCATATGCACAAAAATGGCCGTAAAACATAAATAATCATCATCATCATTCAGATGTAGCAGTGTCATGTTTCATAAAATTACCACCACTACATTAGATACCTGTTAAGAGGGCTTAATTTATTAAATTACCAGATTTTGTAAGTGACAAGGATAGATTAGTGATTTTGGAAATATTTGATCAGTGAAGATTTTGTGTATTTTTTGGACCCAGATAAGTGATTGTTAAACACGTTAGTGCCTGTCCATGCCATAAATTTATGTTGTAATGAACCATTTACTATGATGCACCTCACCCATTAGCACACAGAATGGCCCCAACCCAGTATGCCAACTGAATTCAGATAGTTTTTTAAACATCGTATGCTATACTGGACCCCGTAAAGCGATCAATATTCCTATAAGATATTTTAACTCTGATGATGCAGTTGTAACTCTAACTGAACATTATTATGTACACGTCTTTATGATATCGCGAACTTCTCTGTTATTACCTATGCCATTGATAAACACGGCCTCCGATTTACACATGCAGCCAACATTAGTACTGTAAATGTTAATAACATGCGCGAATTTTACTATAATATTTATGGTATTGTTAATATCGGTTAAACATACATTGCCTTCTGTTAGATATGCTACTACTTTATTTATTTGGAATTCGCCAATACCTCGTTGTTCAGCTTATTCACCGATGATTATCTGAATGTGTTCATGGTGTTTTCACTGATTATGTCTAGTTAATTTCACTGAATTTGATCAGATGCAGTCCTTTGTGCAAGATTAAAGTCAACTAATGATGTAGATGTTATGGTTATGTTTTGTTCGGTTGTCAGTTTTGTTCGTTATTTCGGTTCAGAAACTGTGTTGATATTTGACTAAAACTGTTTTCAGGTTAAAGGGGAAAACAAAATTAAGATGGAGCGGTCAAGGTCAGAAGAGAGACAAATAGAAAAATCACAGTCCAAAAAACATGCTAGGTCAAAATCGAGGTCGAGGTCACCAATCAGAAATAGATTGAAGCATAATACCAGAAGAGATGAAGGGAAACACGAACCAAAAAGACGACACAGCAGATCGCCAGCCAGAAAAGAGAGCAGGAAGTATAATAATTATTGTTATATCAGTTTATTCTGTTAATCACTTGATTAAAGAGTGATCAGTTTTATATAATATCATTTATATAAAAGGTAAATAAAGACAATGTCGGTGTGATATTGTCATGTGATAGACACTCGATCACATCGCCGTGCTGTCTAGCACTCTTTCTTCGGCGTTGTTAAAACAAATCATCTGCTAACTGAAGCAGAATTTCTCCTAATGTCCTTGGTGTCACCTCACAGCCATATTATCTTAGTACTGAAATTAAACAAACCACATTCGCTCTTCGTCTCGGAAATCCAGTGTGTTGGCTTCTGATTGATTTCACAGCAAGTTGATGAGAATTATTTTTCATTATTTCTGAGCCAGCTTCATATATGTGGGAAGTTCATGTTGCAGATATATTAAAGCCAATGTTCCACTTAAAAATATAGTATTTTGCATATTTCGGAGTAATTCTGAAGACTAATATTAATAATAATAATGGCTGATATGGCAGTTATTTTATGTGGCTTAGCTACCTCAAATGAGGGAGACACATATGGTCTGCAATTTACTGCTTTTTAGAATTTATGATAGATGGCATATCCAGTTGAGAAAAGTTGCCTGGTTGGATGAAAATTTCTTGCTACTATAGTGCCACGGCCGTAATTTGAACCTCCGACCTGCAGCACAGCATGACCATGAGTAAGAACGTCCCACGCTCTTACCCAATAGGCCATAGAGGTGGTTAGTGAAATGGTGTAATGGTTTCTCATTCATTCAGTGTGATGCTTATGTGATATCACTCGAGTTGACGGTAGAAATAAACATCATATACTTTCTGTAGTCAGATCACAACTAGCACAATTCTAAAACTTCAATAGGGTTTTCACTAGCTTAGTGCATATTTTATAATCTTAATAAACATTAAAGATCAGGTTTAAATCAAAGTCATCTGTTCATCTAATAGTCAATGAGAATGATTGGCATTTTTGAAGAGGAGCAAAATGTTCCTTCAAAAATGACTTTCTTAATACTCGTGAAACCTGTAGATCTCCAAGTCTTTTGTATTCTGACCTCTTTTCCTCATTATCTTAATTCTAAAACACTCAAATATGAGTAAGTAGTATGCAATAATACTGATTTATTGAGATTAAGTTGACAAATAAGTAACTCGTTTGTGAGTTCTCTGCCTAAGTTATGTTTAGTTGATCCACGTGTTACTCTGTCACTGATTGAGGATTCAGTACCAATTAGATCCAGGATAATATGGCTGTGAGGTGACACCGAAGACATTAGGAGAAATTCTGCTTCAGTTAGCAGATGTTTCATTTTAACAATGCTGAAGAAAGAGTCCTAGGCAGCACAGCGATGTGAACAAGTCTGTAGTCAAATATCATGTGTTTATAACTCCATTAGATGTGTAGTAGAATAATTTCAGTTTTATTAACATCACTTTGGCACATATAAATTAATGTAAAAAAAAAAATACCTTGTCTGCACTAAAGTGTGAATATTGTAATTTCTGTTTTGACATAAGCATTTGCTTATAAAATTATTCTAACTCAAGAGTACTCTCAGTTGTAATAATTTACCTTCCAGTCTTTTATTCCTGCTTTATTCACCTATGTTCTCTTCCTAGCTAGATGCCAAGAAAATCTATCCAATGATTTGATAAAACTCCTACTGTTTTGATAAAAACGTTACATAAACGTTGTCGGAGTAAAAAACAAACCACTGTCATTATTGTTTAGTAATGAAGTCTGAGCTGTTCAGGCTTCATTCGACTCCAATGATGTCACACCTAAAATAGTACTGTTGCATAAGATTCAACTGAAGCTGATGAAAACTAGTGTGCTTTTTTATCTTTAACATTAGACAGTTCAAGAAATAGCACAAATTTAAGTTGATACCAGCATAACTTTTCAGTTGACATCTGTGTATACTAATTAATTAATATTCCCTGTGACCTTTAAATCCTATTGCTATGTCAGGTTCTTTATTATCTGTATGTAAGTTTCTACTAATTATAAACCTCCAATAATTTACCTTGATTCACAGGTACATAATTCAGCTGGTTCATCTTTACCACGTATGAACAAATAATCAGCGTATCATAGGAATTTTCTTTGAATCAATTCATTAGGTAGTTTATGAATAATAATTTTGGTATAATGTTGTTACTAATTTGAACTGAATGAGAAAAGAGAGGATTGTATTCATGATAAACGATGATGTGTTATTAGTAGTAGTTGGGTTGAGCATGGGTGTAAGAGGGTTCGCATAGGTCCTTGAAAACCTGGAAAGTTCTGGAATTTGAAAATTTGGATTCCAGGCCTGGAAAGTCCTGGAATTTTTGTAGAGGTCCTTGAAAGTCCTGGAATTTGGATATATAGATCTATAATTCTAATCATAAGCATACAGAAATTCAGTTATTACACTTCTTCCGAAATATGGGTGTATTTTTTGCCCATTAAGAGTTCATGAATTCATTGAAAAGGTCCTTGAATTTTACATTGGAAGGTCCTGGAATCTGAGATGTCAAAATGTGTATGAACCCTCTGTAAGTAAGATTAAGCATCTGTGATGTGATTGGGCTAAAGATAGCCAGATAATCCTCGTGCCATCTGAGGTCAGACACACATGACTTTTTTCCTTCCAGCCATACAATCATGCCATAAAGTCTACCATCCATTAATTAGGATTATTCCCTTATATATATATATATATATATATATATATTATGTCAGCTAGAGTTTATGATTAGTATTGTGGGATTTAGGGCTATTTTTATAACCAGTACACATTTAAATTATATTATCTGCTGTTGAGCCACGATAGCACATTTAGTTAGAGCATAGGACTTGTAGCTGAAAGGTCGGCCCATTTACCCTACCTTGTGCACAAAAGTGGCCATAAAACATCAGTCGTCATCGTAGCCAAAATGTCGCGGTTTTGAAGCTCTGTCAGCTGCAATGCTGTCATGTGGTGACTGGTTCACTCATCCACAATAAATGAGTACCTGACAGGATGTGTTGGCTATGTGTTTGAGTAATGCTTTTTGCCTATAATGGGAGCATGCGTCGTATGCTCTCTTGGGGGTTGAGATAGGTGCTGGGTGGAAACAGGTCTGAGTCAGGGATAATAATATTGTAAAGCGTCTTAGAGCAGCTTCTAGCTGAATAGGGAGCTATATAAATGTCATATATTATTAATATTATGGTGTGGTGGACATCTCATTATTTCTTGTTTTGAACTGAATCTAGATCTCCTTCCTCTTTAAACGTAGAAAATTAACGGCCGAAGAAATGGAAAGACGTCGAGTGGAGATGATGGAGAATGCTAGGTGGCGTGATGAACAGCGAGAAAGGAATGTCAAGAAGTACCGTGAGGAAGAAGCCAAGGAGAAAGAAGCTCTTGAAAAACGAGGATCATCGTCTGACTTTCTAAAGTAAGCTTCGTATCTCTATGTCACGTTAACTCTGTGATGGGACACTACGGGCATGTCAATTTTCTGTCGATTTTTCTTCCAGTACAATTTTTATTTTTATTTCATCAAAACATGTCTTATGCAGAGATGGATTCTTTTTTTCCATCTAAGTGATGATCCATGATGTTTTTTATTTACACTATTACCGAGGCAAATTTAGCAAAGCCATTTTATAAAATGTGATAATTTCTCTGTATTCTATGTGATTTATCTTGTTCTATACATAGATAGCTGATTAATGAACAATTGTTTGCCAATTTAATACATATTCAACAAAAGAGATATGACATTAATCCAGTTATACGATTTTGTTAAGCTAACAGGCAAAGCTTAACATTTCTCATAAAACGTTATTCTTGGAGTGGATAGTTTCGTATATATCTTGAATCGCTCATTGTGGGTCTTCGTCTGGTTCTTTTTCCAGCCCAATGTTGATGAAGCATGCATCTAGTACATCAGTTGAAGACCGCATCAAGAGAAACATTTATAATGTGCAGAGAACGAAAGTAGATCTTGAAAAGAAATTTACCAAAAGATGATCTGACCAGGTGTGCATCCATTGTTTTTGAAAATAGAACTGTCCACTGAAAATATCGGGTACACGATGTAAATTATTCAAAACCCAAGAGAAGAAATTTTACTGTAAGGTTAGATATTGTAGTATTTACTATTGTTGTGCTTTCAGGCAGACTTTGTCAGATATTTTACTGAAATAAAATGTGTTTTATACTGGCTAGTGTGCTTATTTGTGTTTTGGCCATTCGGTATGTCATAAAATGAATTGTAAATCCTATCCTTATACGGTTTTCTTTTATGACGTATTAGGACAAGATAGATAAACCAGTGCAGCATCATACCATGATAGATAAAGAGCACCATCTCCGTATCATCATAGTACATTGTATTTGTTACTTTACTTCATCTACAGCTAGTAGATAATAATTATCTATTAAGTTGGCTTAGACTTGTTTACTAATATGTCATTAAGTATTAAAACTAACACACATCCACATATATGTACACACACACACACACACACACACACACAGAGAGAGAGAGAGAGAGAGAGAGAGGTATCAAAGAATTGTAATTGTTGATTTGTTACTAAGTAATAATATAGTGTCATAAGATTGATGAAATGATGTGCAATAAAGAGTTGCTGAATTTCAAACAATCTACTTGTATTATGTGTTTGCGTGAATCATTCGTCATAAATAAATAGGTGTGTTTTTGGACCATCCTAGTTAATTTGTTGTATATTTTGATATGTATCACAGGGAACTCTCTGTATCATGATGTGCATCGTATCATGAAAAACTGTTAGTTTGACTCCAATAAATATGTATTGTATTAATATCTATCAATTTTCATTATTTTAAGTGATGAGAAATTTCGGTTAGTGCTGATGAAATCAAAATGAATTTATGATATTTTAATTACAACGTTATGATAGCCAGCGGCCATAACGCGCTAACAAACCAAAGATAAAAAAGACGATTAACAGATGGCGCTGTAGATGTCATAACACCTGAAAGAAGAAAAAAAGTTTTTCATTGCCATTTGAGCTAAGAACTGATAGCACTGTAATTATAATGAGGTTATAACAAGTGTTTATACAGATATGGTGTGTGTGTGTGTGTGTGCGTATATTTTTAGGGCGATAGGGCATACTACCGCCATTTTATCGTTGTGTTCTATTTAGTTTTTGTCCATTATGCGATGTAAACATACTTTGTTTTGGGTATCTACTAGTAGGATCACGAGTAATACTGTTTTCTATCGTCTGAAACGACACACAGAAAAACACATGAAATAATTAAGGCGTCTATATGGAGAGAAATATAATGTCTAACTTATAACTATACGAAATATTACGTTTCTTAATTACTGTTAGGGACACCTTTGAATGTCAACAGTTGGAAACCATTACGATATGACTTTAGCTGCAGTCTCCGCTAGCTACCATCACCATACAAATGTTTATAATAATTATCATAGACACTGTGCCATTATACAACGATCGAGTAAATATAAATATCACTTTAACACAGCGCCGATAGTCACGTGACGTACAAGATATAACTTACGTGAGTGGTATATTACTAAATAAATAAACTGCATATTAGTTTCAAATACAGTAGTACCTGTGTATGCCGATGCGTGACGGTATGGCGTGAATGGCCGGTGTAACCTGTGACCGGAATACTAAAATCACTGTTTAATTCAGGATGGCTGCTACTGACCGTTTTTACTGTATATCATATAATACGTCACCCATTTCATGGTTAACGACCTGTTCCAGTCACGACACTATAACAGAACCAAACCTTGTACAGAACAATTGCCCCAACTAATTATTTATGTAGCTGCTACTTACAGTTTTTGGACACGAGACCGCTTCTAATTCATCAGAATCGCTGACCCTTTGCTGACACGCTGGATAAAGCGCAAACAAAATGAGTGTTGACTAATAAATATTGAACAAAATGCATCCCTCATTACACGCTCCGTACACAATCACGCATATATAACTCAATTGACATACAACCGTGGTCTAGATTTAAATTAATATAATCGTGTTTTTATAGAGAATCAATTAAATTACCTGAGTCATAACAAAAAGATAAAATAAACTCCGACGGATAAGGTACGTCTCCAAATACCAGATGATCACATAGTGTCGCGGTACTGCCGCCAGATGTCAACATATTAGCAGAGTATTTCGAGGAGAACTTGTGTGGTACCGATATGTTAGTGTCCATGGTAACGGGCTGTAACCCTAGCCTATAGGAACTTTTTATGTTAATGTATTCTTTTGGTTCTAATGGAATCTGTAAAACAATATATACAAATATATATCTCGGCGTGGGTATATCTGAAGGGTGTTTCATCTTTGATTTCGCTTCATTACCTTTGGAGGTCGCTCGGCCCATTTAGCCTACCATGTGCACAAAAGTGGCCGTAAAACATCAATAATCTCCAATGTGTGCTTTTCCCGATGTTATTGTTTTAAGAACTTTTAGTCTTTTCCACGATAAAAGAAATGAATGTGGAGATAAAGATGAGCAACATTAGACAATATACGTCAGACATCACAGCATTACTGAACAGCTAAAAAAGAACACCCTTAGTTAGTCACAAGACGCTGTTTTTTCCACAGTAATACACTAGTCTATCTTGACAAGCATGTGTGTGTGTGTGTGTGTGTGTGTCTCTCTCTATCTCTCTCCCCCCCCTCTCTCTCTCTCTGTGTGTGTGTGTGTGTCGAAATTAATTATTGCTACACAATGCATGATGAAACTGATATTTTTTGGTTATTTTTTAACATATGCACTATAACATCATTTCAAGAGATAATAATTCGTTGTTCTTTTTCATGGTCATGGTCAAGTATAAATAAAAAAGTGCTTATTGTTTTGTTATCTCGGCACTGATCATATTTTATCTACACATAATAACCAAAATGCTACTCCCCGGATAAATGAAATGATAAGATCGAAGCACTTCAATGGCGGATAAATAAAACCTCTACAGACAAAGACAATATCGGTATTCGATCCCATGCCGAAAAATTTGAACATTTGTGCTGCAACACGCTAACAACTATAACGTACACTGGTAGTTTTAAAAACAGATCTGTTCAAGGTCGCTTTCACCGATACATAAGTATTATCTTTTAAATAACTTACAGGGTTTTTACAGACATATTATTTTGGATATTATTATATTACATATTATTTGTACAGCGCCTTTGAATGGCTCCTGGTAGTAAGGGCTCTTTATTAAATATACATTATTATTATTATTATAGTGCCATTATGAGTGGTCCCCGAAAAGTCGCGTAGCCGACCTTCATTTTGGGCCATTCTAAACACCACACTTACTATGGTCTCGATTCCGTCACTGAGGACTGGATGGATGACCTTCTGCCATATTAGTTGATATTTTTCAGAATCATCTACGTTAGCCTCCCAGAGCTGAACATTAACTGGACTTAGGTCACAGAAATGCGTTCTTATGGCCTTCGCAACTCCTGTCATCATGCTCCGATGCTGCTCCAGTTTGACTCGACCTTGCGTGTACCACATTTTACAAGTGAGCGGAACTAATGCGAAAATACAAGGACGACATATTGTAACTGTTCTGCCTAAATATTATTACCTGCGGGGTCTCGCCATCTCGTGTCAGGCTATAAAACACAAGGACGGCCTCAAAGCGACAATAAAAGAATACTTATTTCATTACTCGCCTTTCCAGTAATTGCTAACAAAATGCTTGTTTACCTTTCTGGGTAGTGTGTTCCTGAGATGACTCTAAACGCGGACAGCCTAAAGATAAAACGAATAAATAAGTTTGGATTCTTCACAGAATAGCTGCTCCCCCACAACCGAAGGGAAGCTTGTGTGAAGAGGTATGTAAGTCTTTGAAAATTTCTGACTGAACGTACGTAAATTCCAGCTTAATTGGTCAAATTAATTAAAGCTATTACTTTGGAAGACTTTCATGCCATTGAACATTCTTTAGGGAGATGAGTTAACTCACCTGTCGAATCGCAGAAATCAGCGACAAAGAAGCCAGGATATTTGATCTCATCAAAGATATACTTCGTATTCATCCGGTATGGGCCATCAGCTGTTGTCGATATTAATTGGACAAAACTACTACTAAACGATTTACGTACACTTATCTGTGAGTTGGCTGTGATTATTGGAGCCAACCCTAACCGATAGATCGATGATATCTTTATGTATTCGTCTGGTTGAAGATCCAGCTAAAAATAGATAATTAAATGAAGTAAATTTTGTCCAGTTATTTCTAAACTGATCGTGTATATAATGTCATAAGTTAATTGTTGTTGTTGGTTCGGAATTTAGCATCAGATGGGGGAGGGGGTCTCACTCACTCACTCACTCACTCACTCACTCACTCACTCACTCACTCACTCACTCACTCACTCACTCACACACTCACTCACTCACTCACTCACTCATCATCACTCACTCACTCACTCACTCACTCACTCACTCACTCACTCACTCACTCACTCACTCACTCACTCACTCACTCACTCACTCACTCACTCACTCACTCACTCACTCACTCACTCACTCACTCACTCACTCACTCACTCACTCACTCACTCACTCACTCACTCACTCACTCACTCACTCACTCACTCACTCACTCACTCACTCACTCACTCACTCACTCACTCACCATCTCACTCACTCACTCTCACCACCACTCACTCACTCACTCACTCACTCACTCACTCATCTCACTACTCACTCACTCACCCTCACTCACTCACTCACTCACTCACTCACTCACTCACTCACTCACTCACTCACTCACTCACTCACTCACTCACTCACTCACTCACTCACTCACTCACTCACTCACTCACTCACTCACTCACTCACTCACTCACTCACTCACTCACTCACTCACTCACTCACTCACTCGTTCGGTGACTGACTAACTGACTGACTAGGTTCTTGCCATATACTTACCAGACATGGGGTCAATTCAATTCCGGAATTGGAATTGATGGTCAATTCCAATTCCTGAATTGGAATTGGAATTGATTATTTAAAAAAAAATGAATTGGAATTGAGAAATTTCGAATTGGAAGTTTCCTACAAAACAATTAAATTCAAAAATTAATATACCATTTTTACAATGTTAACTTACATGTGGTGTTACCAATATACTGGAACCATAATGATCCAGAGCTTATATATATATCAGATATGCACACCGACTGTGGCACCCCAAGTCAGCATTTAGCAACTGTGACACCACCACATAGCATACCTGTAATCTATATAGAGATATTGCTATTTAGGAATTAATTAATTTTATCATCTCACCGGGAATGCCAATCTGGAGCTGTCCTCAAACTGTGACTACTATAGCCTGTCCCCAGACCTAACTGTTTAATAACCATTTGAGAGATTTTGTAAACTTACCATATGTCATTGGTTTAGTACCCAGCAGGGTTGTGAAAGTAAATACAGGGTCTGACCCCTGCTGGGCGGAGCTAAGCAAATACATTCGTTTCAAAGCTCCTACTGGGCAGTGGAATATAAACACACCTTTGATGATCAGAAAATATCTTAAATAAAGGGGGACGTTAAAACCCCCTGAGGACGTAAAACACTCTGGCAGTGACCACCCTCAGGGTATTTCGGCTCCATCTTTCCGTACTGCTTCCCTGTGAGTGGTGGGGGAGGAGATTTCTCAACCACTCCAACATTGAGGCTGTGCTGATTAAGCGACAACCTGGGGATTCTCCCCGAACAACAAAACCAAACCAACCATCAGAAAATATACTCTTACATGGGATGCACCCAAGACTATGATCCACCACGTGATATAATACCTCTTTAGCTAACCTCTTTAGCTAACCACATAGCATGCTTGCAATCTATATAGAGATATTGCTATTTAGGAATTTACCCCCATTCAATGTTTAGAACAGGCAAAATTAAATTAAATCCACAAATTAATTTACCTTTTAATTTTTTAATTCAGAAATATTTCTTCCATGACAATCCTACTTGGAATATAAACTACCCGGAGTATGTATTCCAAGTAGTTACTCGGAGTCGGAATTGGAATTGAAAATTTGGAATTGAATTGGAATTGATAAATTTGAGGTGGAATTGGAATTGATCAAATGGAATTGAGTGGAATTGGAATTGACAAAATGGAATTGACCCCCATGTCTGATACTTACATAATCTACAGTATTCGTCTTTGTTGGCTGCCACTGTTTTTGCCAGATCAGCTTCCAGCCGTCACCCTCTTTGATCCAGATCTGGAACCAGACCGGATCCATGGTACAAAAAACAGCAGTCAGCCGCCTGGCTTCACCAGTGTGTAGTTCCCGTAAACTCTCAATCCATACACCACGACCCGGTACTTGAACCTTGCACTCTGACCCTATGTAAGATTTCGGATCCTTGTGTAAAGAGTTCATGGGTTGTGATTTGATTCTAATTCGTCTTAAGGCAGATGAAAGGAAATTTCGAATAAAACCAAAACTTTTGGGCGCTTACCTAGACAGACAGCAACACAACCAAACCCGACTAATACAGTCAGATGACTAACTAGATCCATTATTGTGTGATATGATTTCACTCAGAAATTACTTCCCGGGAGTAAATTAAACTCTTGATACCTATATGAATGACAATATATATATATATATATATATATATATATATATATATATATATATATATATATATATATATATATATATATATATATATATATATATATATATATATATATATATATATATATATATATATATATATATATGACTGAGAGAGACCGAGATGGATGGATGGATGGATATGCCATGAAGTACATTTACTTTGATAGGGTTGAGTGAGTGAGTGAGTGAGTGGTGGTGGTGGTGGTGTGTGTGGTGGTGGTGGTGGAGTGGGGTGGTGAGTGAGTGAGTGAGTGAGTGAGTGAGTGAGTCAGTCAGTCAGTCAGTCAGTCAGTCAGTCAGTCAGTCAGTCAGTTGGTTTGGTCGGGCAGTTGGCCAATGGGTTGACGATATGTAGTTAGTTATTTTATAGTGAGATGCAACACTAGAAATAAAATTATATTTATATTTCTTCTCATTCAAAGACGTTAACTTAAAAATGATTTTCGAAACAATCTCGAAAAATGCCGGCATATGTGTAGTAAAGTAAGACTGCTTTTAGATTCCGCTTTTTTACTAGGTGTAGCCATCTCGATTGGTTCTCGCAGTTGTTATAAATGGCCCTTTAAATTTTCAATTTACACTTTGAAAAGGGGGAGCTTCAGTCTAGTGGCAGTTCACAAATAACGCTTGTACATCACACGCCCCCTCAACTGACACTCAGTGGCTCCGCCCAGAGCCAGAAACTAGTTAAGTCACAATAGGAGTCGCTCAAAATGAAAATAAGATCCATTAAATAGTTTATTTGAGAAGGATCAATTATAAACAAGCATAACGCACACAGTGTACATATATACAAGGTTGTGGCTTGCCCAATTTGAAGTCAATCGCTGAACCGAGACGACCTTTCATAAACAGCTCTCAACATATATGTTTTATTTAAAACGCCATAAACGTAACATCTCAGACGTTTTGATGTTTTATGTCCTGTACACCTCTAGCTAATGATAGAAGTATTTTTATTGGCTGCTTTTAAGGTGTACAGCCGTCGTGTTGTTGGTAAAAGGCATATGTTGAAGTTGCCTTTTACCTATTGCAGAAAAACAATAACGATGCTTGCCTTCATAAGGTTGTCGAACAATTTCGCTTCTTTCATTTGGTGTTGAAAATACGTTTACGTTTTCGTTCGCGAGTACCACCAATAACAATCTAAATTTTACATGTAACATATTTATCTAGAGTCTCATCAACATCCGTTCACATTTTGACTTGGGGGAACCTCCGTGGTCTAGTTGTTGGCAATCACTAATCACTACCACCTGAGTTCGAATCTCGGCGAGGGCATATCTGAAGGGTGTTTCATCTTTGGTTTCGCTTCTTTACAGTTGGATGACGCTCGGCCCATTTAGCCTATACCGTGTGCACAAAAGTGGCCGTAAATTACCAATCATCATCATCACCTGGTGTATATTGTCTATCTTCCGCGGAACGGGCTTTAGATACATCTACGCTGAGCTAGCCATATCTGACTTAATTTATAGAAGACCATCTTCACATTTTGACTCATATGCCATAGATTCTTCCAGATAAACTCTTATCTCATAAATATGTCTAACAAAAAAATATTTTGATGTTTTTAAACTACCCACACAGGTAACCTCCACCCACTTATTCGGCACTGCCCCACCGGGTTTTCGGTGTGCGCATGGTGATAAAAAACCTGGTGTTGGCAAACACGATCAATCATCTTTTTCGAAGGCGATCATTTCTTCAGTAGTACCTCAGTAACGTATCAGCCTTTAAGACTGCATTCTCTCATTGAAAAACTGCACCGTCAAATGGTAGCGCTGACTGAACGAATGTCCCACTGTTTTAGGAAATCGTACACGTCATCGTGTATGATCTCACAGCTACAGGTGTGCCAGCTTCAGTTAGAGTTACTTGTCGATATATTATTTTTGTGCGTGACTCAAGCCACCGACTTCAGTCTGACTATTAACTGCCAACTACTGCGCGTGTATATTCGTCTCGAGCATTATTACTCTAACCCGCCAGCAAGGAAAAAAACCTTGACGCAAAATCCTTTGTTCGCTGCATGTGTGACGATAGGTTGATAAGCTACTCATTAATATTCATGGTTCACAACAGAAAACGAAACCCAACTTATCATCAACGAACCGTGATCTTCATAATATTATCTTGATGAACACGAAACATGACAGAAGTACTACATTTCACTAATAATAATTATGGTAAGATCCGATTCTCGCGCCATTTCCGTATATGAAATTTTGAATGCCGATCAAATACGATATGTAAAGAAGAGCATCAAGTTAAGAAAACGGTACCGTTGTTATGGGTCGGCGTTTCTTTGACGTGTTTAAAAACGAGATAAATCGATGCTTACCTGTGGTTTTCTGACGGTAACAGATCGGAAATGTTTATAATCCTCCTTCGCGAATAAACTACTTTATCCTATAAACACAACGCCGAAAATGGCAACAAATAAGTGTAAGATGTATCCAGTAATTTCTCGCCGCGACTAGCATCTGACAGACCAATGTTGACCAGCAACAGCGGTCCTGGAAATAGGTCGATTCATGATCCAGAAGAAAGGCCAAAATCAACTGCCAACTTCCAGATGTGCTATATTTTGGGCAGCTAATGTCGGTAAGACAGGAATTAGGTGTGAACATAACGATAACATATGCTCTATTTATAATATCTCAGGCATGACTTTGACCCGCACATGGAGTTTGACAGCGCTGAATGCGTGGTTGACATTAGCTATAAAAAGAAACAAAGACTGGTTTACGTCATTGTTTGAGGGGGGTTTTCGCCGTGACTATAAACGTTTTAGAATGCCAACTCGAGGCTTTGGCGATTCTTGACATGCCTTATCTGTCGGTTATCGATAAATAATGGCAACAATTCGGGTGATTGAAAGGGTTAAAACCACCTCCGAGCCTTATCGGAGCGATATATCGTTATACGGACATGTATTAGTCATGTTAGTCAGCAGAGATGAGAGGAACCGGAAACAAGTTCCCCCTTTTTTTAACTTTCACTCTTTTATCTCGTTTCCAAATGACAACAGAAGATGACAGGATTTAATTCAGTATATACATCTTAATTTAAGTATTGTTTGCATGTATTCTGCTGATGACACGGCGTCTGAGTGTGGGTGAAAAAAATATTTGTGTATAATTTATGGCGTAAGCATTTTAATGTTATTTCTGCTTTGAGTTACCACTAACTAAATTGCGTATTAAAGGTTCACACACAGAACGTATGTTAACAACCATTTTTTTTTGATTTTATATGGTCTAATTGGTAGCGCGTTGGATCACAGATCACCACTACCTGAGTTCGAATCTCGGCGTGGGCATATCTGAAGGGTGTTTCATCTTTGACTTCGCTTCATTACCTTTGCCGGTTGCTCGGCCCATTTAGCCTACCATGTGCCCAAAAGTGGCCGTAAAACATCAATCATCAATCATCCATACAATCTCCATTGTTATTGTTTTAAGAACCTTTTTAATCTTTTCCGCGATATAAGAAATGAAAGTGTATGAATGTGTAAATAAAGATGAGCAACATTAGACAATATATGTCAGACGAATTACTTTGCATAAATAATTACCGGGACTATATAAGCTACGATGTAATTAATGTATGAATGCAATACGTAAACATTTTGAATTGGTTCATCTAATTTATCGTCAACGTTTGTTTTTTAGGTTGGACAATACATTTTTGTAACACAATTTATATCATTATATACATATGAGATGTTATACTGCGTTATATAATATGTCTTGATTGATGTTTTTTTAAATATTTCCCGAAATGTAGGACAGCGTAGCATGGGAAATGTGACTGTTTTATATTTTTTATAGAAAATGTGAATGGTGACTATTGACCCACGGCTAAACTATCATAGAGAGAAAGATCCAGATGGTTAACAAATTAATGTTTCTCATCTGGACCTGATATCGTCAAGTTGAATTTTGAAACGAGAGTTGTTGGTCACGACATTCATCACCATTTCAGAAATAGAAGAGACTGAACGATTTCTAATATATTTGTGATTTGATTTGATTTGATTTGATTTATGTCTTTTTCGTGCATTCCCCGACGCCGTAACATGGTTTGTAGATGTCTACATCACAGCTAGTGAGCTCCGGTGGCCTAGCGGTTAAGTACCCGGCACTTGGTGCCAACGGTCGCAGGTTCGAACCCCGTAAGAGGTCGAAACTTTTCCAGGGATTAATTTCTCGGCTCACTACATCGAGGGTGGATGACCACATTAAATGGCGCTGCCATCTCCACTGAATTATTTAAAATAAAGGGGGACGTTAAAACCCCCATGAGGACGTAAAACACTCTGGCAGTAACCACCCTCATGGTATTTCGGCTCCATCTTTCCGTATTGCTCCACTGTGAGTGGTGGGGGAGGATGTTCCTCAACCACTCCAACATAGAGGCTGTGCTGATTAAGCGACAGCCTGGGGATTCTCCCCGAACAACAAAACCAAACCATCACAGCTGTGAGCCCTGATTGGGAGTGTGATCATCTAAGAGTTATTGACAACAGCAACAACAATAACAACAACGCTGTCAGTACAATGTGTATGCGGTATGACAAAAGAGAACCTCACAACGGTCCCAAGTATTGTGAATATGGTCCATAAATCCCGTGATTTTATTTTCATATTGGTTGTGTGTGTGCGTGCGTGCGTGTGTGTGCGTCGGTGGGTGCGTGTGTGTATGTATGTGTATGGGTGTGTGCGCGCGTGTGTGTCACAAGAAGAGAGAGAGAGGAGAGAGAGAGAGAGAGAGATGTATGCAGCCTAATGACGCATGTGCACAAATTAAGCCATCCAGTGTCCCGTCGTCCTTAGGAGAGAGATAAAGAAATATACAGACGCGCATCACCGTTACCATGGTTACCATGGTTACATTATGATCGCCTTATTATCAAACAAAACGAACGTCGTTCAGTATCCGGAGATCTATATGTTCTCCTAGATATGTCTCAATTTGTTCGAATGTTTCACGCGCTGTGTATGTATTAACTCGGAACACCCTGTCAATATCGGCGTACACGTTGAGGTGAGTACAACTAATGGTGTGAGTACAACAAGTCAGTATTATATAAACGAATAACGTCGTCTTGTCAATATGTTTGTTGGTGTTGTTTCTTTCTTCATAGTTTTGTATTATTTGACTACTATCTAATTATATCTTAAGAAAAGTACACACGCATATACTCATTTGAGGTTGTGTGTGTGTGTGTGTGTATGTATGTATGTTATGGGAAAATGGTTGTCCCTACAGATGTATATATTCTAGTTTATTTTGACCATAATTGGCATAAACAAAATTTCTCACACCTAGCTGATACATCAAACATAAAATATTAACTGTTTGTTGATGTTTTGCGTTTTGTACATTTCATTATCATTACCACGAACACAGTACCGACGATATTTATATAACCTTGGTGCTGTACACCAATAGAGTGCCTATAGTTACATACTAAGAATGATATGAAGTTTTGGTTAATGGATTCATTTACTATCAATTTAATGGCACATCACCTACTATCAGTATCACGTAACTATGGCAGCCGAATTTGACATGGGCGATAATAGGTGAATGTTGTTGTTGCTGATGTTAATGGTGATGACGATGACGACGATGATGATGATGATTAACATGATGATGATGATTGATAGAATATACACGGCAATCGTTTATAGTTTGCAATTGCCTTAGTGCAATTTTTGGTATTTTTCATGTTTTATTGTTTACCGTGAATGTTTTTATCATCACGATTGCTGTGCCTTGATTGGTTGGACGATTATGATGGTCATAATTGTCAGTTTTCTATTTTTATTCGTTTATTTACTATCATTAATTAGTTTAATTAAAGGATTGGATGTTAATTGAAGAAAATGGGCTGCGCTCAAAGCCACAAAACACTCATTGACACCAAAGGTGCTAAAAACACGAACCAGCAACCACACCTTGAGTTGCCTAAACAATATGACGTCACTTTATATACCAAATGCTTGAAAGGAGCAATAGATGAAGGTATGTGAGTAATGTTAACACAGCGAGATTAATTAACATTAATACAACTAACGTATTCATTGCGAATAGAATTAAATATTTTCCTAATTTAACAACAGACTTGAATAGCAATAGACCTATAGAGTTATCTTGAATTAATAAAATTAGCTGGTGTTCTCTCTGCAAAATATATCCTGTATTTGGCAGATAGAGCGAGATCAAAGTCTCGTGGGCATTGTATTTGTGATAGGTGATGCGGCATACCTGCTGAGAGCTTTGCTGAACTGTGATGAAGACCAGAAGAAGGATTTGAACAACAGCTATAGTAACACACACGGACAGTCTCTACTGGAACAGATCAGCTCAAGTAGCACAAAATACAACTGGCGTCCATGGATCGCATTCATCTCCGAACTGCTTCTCTCATCTAAACACAAGTCATCCATGATGTATATAAAGAGTTTACTGGACTCTGATCCAATCAGTGAGTCGAAGTTAGTTCAGGTTCTCTGTAGCCATGGTGATGATGATGTTCAGGCTATACTTCGGTGTTATGAAGATGATACTGGGCGGAGCCTTGTCAATGAGATCAATTGTAAATTTCAGGCCGAGTCAGCTGAAGCACTTTGCGCTTTCTTAACAAAAAAGGTCAGTTCTGAATGGTGTGTGATGTTAGTTAATTTTACCAACAAGCTACTAACACATAGGCAGCATGGCCACTAGGCATGTGAGAGGTCGGATAGGGTAGAGCAATCCTTTGGGTATTCGTAAACCTCTCATATGTAGGGCCCATGTGGTATCCAGCTGTGTTTATCTAATTATAAACATCTGAGGTTTCTAGAATTACTTTAGGCCACCAACAGCCTCAGACACCTTGGAGTAGGGTATTGGTGGATCCATGCTGATTACCTCCTAAGTATAATGGATGATCCTCTACTCAAACACTGGAATATTTTTGTTCTTCCTAGCTTACCTGTCCTTTGATTTTTAATACTTACAGATGATGACAAAATTTCTCAGATAAAATTTGATCTGGTAACATCAGAACTTCTGATGTTACCATGGTTGAAAGAATCTGGAAAGGATCAGTTTTCCAGATTTTCTTATAGCACTATGAAGTATGATAGCCCACTTTCACCATGGTATTAATCATGCGGGCATTAGCAAGTCTTTTTCAGCTATATATATAGCAACCAGTCAATTTGTATAATGTATTGGCCTTCATTTATAGCTCTTACCCAATTAGATGGGTGAAGCATGGATGAAGCATCAGCTGCCTTCAACCATAATACATCCCTAGGAGGTGAAACTGTGAACATAATCTCCTGGCCAAACTCTGGCACCTAACTATGTGGCATTTCAAATTTAATTACTTACCTTTTCTTAAAATAACTGTAAAATGACTTTGATAATCATTTCATATTGTATATTTAACTCATGTATTTTTCTGTACAAAAACAAATGCTCAAACTATAAGTAAAAATGTTGCTTTCATTCCTTAAAAACTCACATAAAATAAGAGAAATGGTTCATAAGAAAAGTAAATAAGCATCAAGACAAGTTTTCAAGGAGGATTCAAATTCTTCTAAAAAATAACGATTTAACCAAATTGAATGGCCTTCTTATAAACAACCATGTTATACGAGTTGGCAGCAAAAGTTATCTTGAACAGGAATCGTTTTCCCTACACAATGTCATATAATTAAATGGACTGGTTAATGTGAAAACTAAAAGAATTAAACTGGTACTAGGACTTGAAACTGAAGCCTGTGTCTATGTGTCTACTAAACCATACCACCTTGACTGTCATATCATCTTGAGCACATCACCTTTAGTGTATTTATTTCTGTTGTCAATCTCTAAAATGAGTCTTCTAGTCGGAGGTTGTTTATGATATAAACAGATCCAAGATGATTCTCTCTTGGTAATAAATAATATGTTCTTTCTTAAATATTAAATTTATCTCACACATTTCTGTTGTTTGCTGTAGCGGGTTATTTCATGGATATTATTCAAATTTTGTTTTCAGGAGGAATTTGACGTCAGCCCTAGTGACTATGCTAGTAACCTCATTGAGTCAGCAACAGATAACAAACTGTTTAAAGATAACAGATTATTCTTCAGCTACCTGAGAACTGTGCCAAGTGATAAACTAAAAGACATTTTTGAAATGTTTTTGAGGGTAAAATTAGTTTGATTTACATCTTTAACTAAATTTAAGAGAGTATGAGTGAATGTTATGTTCAACTTTTTCTCTGATCATATCTGAGATATATGGCCAAGGAACAACTGCCTTGCTGAAACATCCCATTTACACAGTTTCAAATCTGTTGATGTGCAGCACAATACTATAATCACTGTGTTCCCATATTTGTGTGTGTGTGTGTGTGTGAGACAGAAAGAGAAAGTGAGAGATACTGTGTGTGTGTGTAGAGAGAGAGAGAGAGAGAGAGAGAGAGAGAGAGAGAAAGTGAAAGAGATACCATCTTTGTGTGTGTGTGCGTGCATGTTCTCTTCAATGTTATGATCCTCCCAGGTGTCTTAAACCTCAGTTGATATATTTTTTTGCATTTTTACAACAAAGCCTCCTTCAATTTTAACTACTCTTACAGTCAATAATATATTACCAGTTTAGATAAGATAAGATGATATTTAATGGCCTGCTTTGTTCTTACATTGTAGCAATGTCAAAGGGACCTAACTGTTGAGATAGAGAAACACTACCCGGCAGGCATTGTTCAAGATACACTAAAAAAAATTGGTATGTGCATTTATATAATGTTTGCTGGGCTTCTCCATGGTCTAGTGGTAGTGTGTTGGACCACAAATCACTACCACCCATGTTCGAATCTCGGCATTGGCATATCTAAAGGTTGTTTCATCTTTGACTTCACTTCATTACCTTTGGAGGTCGCTCGGCCTATTTAGCCTACCTTGTGCAGAAAAGTGGAAATAAAAAACAAACAAAAAATAACTATATCTATAACAAATTCCTTTTCCAGGTCCTGTAAATGTGCTTGAATTTGACAAAATCAGGAAATGTCACGGAAAAATTATTCCCTTTCAAAAAGTCCATTTAGAACTAAAAAAACCTGTGAATAAATATTATGAAGAAGAAAAAGAATACTTCTACATAGTATTGATTTCCCATTTTAGTTAAAATTTAAATATGAGTGGGTGGATCTGACAGCTAGAAGGGGTGAGGGGGAGGCTGTACCATAAAAATGTCAATAATCAATCATACATTGAATAAAGTATGATATGTTTTTTCACGCATATCTTGATTTATTACCTTGAAATCTTGTATACTTTGTCCTCGAAATTGTAATTTTGTCCTGGAAAATAATATTTCCTTGGCTGTGGAAACCATGATATATATTTATATGTGATATTACATGATAATTTAATACCTCTAAATATTATAATTATATTTTACATGTATATGCACATAAATCTAATTATTAATTAAATTATATAATAACATTATGCAACTGTATATTTTAATGAAATTACATAATATCAGATATCTACATATTTTAATTGAATTACTTAATAACAACATTACATATCTATATATTTCAATGAAATTACATAATAGCATGCATCATACATCTATAAATTACATTTATGTTGTAGTATAGAGTAATATACACCGTTATTCATCCTTTAGTATGTGTACAATAGCTCACTATGGTTATAATTATAGAAGTATAGATCTCACAAGGTTCTTAGTAAAAAATGAACTAACTTCCTGGTGAGCTTTCTTACGTCCATTGGTTGACTAATATGTATAAGTGAGTGAATGAGTGCTTTGTTTAGCCTTGATGCTCGTCACACTGGGACATATAGCTGAGGAAATGAGATATAGATACCACTCTTGCTTCATCTTTGATCTTACAACCTTCATCATTTGGCTACCAACTCCTTTATTGATGTATGCTATCTAGGCAAAGGTAAATCTGTATCCAATTGTAAGGTTAAAGATTGGTGTTCAGTTTGTGCATAAAATATATAAAGAAATACTGTGCATCCTGAGATGTTGATGACGCACATTGAATATACCACATAAAAAATAAATAGTAAACAATTATGTGCACTTCCTCCATCATATCTTGTTACTGCATTATTCAAAGTTTATATAGTGTATATTTATTTGTTGAATCAGTCAAGATAAATCTAAACTGGTCAACATATGTATGTATATATATATATATATATATATATATATATATATATATATATATGATGATGATGATGATGATTGATGTTTTACGGCCACTTTTGTGCATATGGTAGGCTAAATGGGCTGAGCGGCCTTCAAAGGTAATGAAACGAAGTCAAAGATGAAACAACCTTCAGATATGCCCACGCCAAGATTTGAACATGGGTGGTAGTGATCTGTGGTCCAACACGCTACCGCTAAACCACGGAGAATTATGTGTGTGTGTGTGTGTGTGTGTGTGTGTGTATTTAACTGTGTGTGTGTGTCCAACCAACTCTATTGGTTATTAAAAATATGTCTATTTGGTTTCCAGTCAGTGTAATAAGAAATGCTCCCTTGGAAAGAGTAAACAGGATACATGAGCTGTTAAACTCTACAGAAGATGATCATGATGTTGAAGAGCTCTGCTTTCTAATTCTGTCTCCGACATTGGTAAAGAAATGATTGTCTGAGTCTGTTTGAATTTATAAACAATGTGTTGATTGAATTTTAATACATGATACATTTAATTAGAATATAATAACACTGAGTTTTATGTGAATGATGTTAAGAATGGAAAGTCACCAGTTCTTGCTAAAATAATTAAAGAAAAAAAATCATATACAGAAATCAAGCTTATTTTTGTCATTATGTTTTTACTACAGGGTCACATGACAGAACTGAAACAGGTTTATAAGACTACACACTTTGATATGTTAGCTAAAGATATAAAGGATCAAACAACAGATGACATTTTGAAGATAGTACTGCTGCATGCTGTCAAATAACCACTAGATAGTATTTTATAACCATACTACCTTTCTTTGGAGGATTCACAGACTTATCTTAACAAAAGAATAAAGTGTGTGTGTATATATATATATATATATATATATTAAATATGTATTTTTAAATTGTGTTTTAGAACTATTTACATGTGATGTCATTTCAGT
The DNA here is from genome assembly GCA_025642065.1 of Paralvinella palmiformis. Taxonomy (NCBI): domain Eukaryota; kingdom Metazoa; phylum Annelida; class Polychaeta; order Terebellida; family Alvinellidae; genus Paralvinella; species Paralvinella palmiformis. The sequence goes on along the minus strand of JAODUP010000005.1, from coordinate 1,909,450 downwards.
ATGACAAGTGCATACTTACCACAGTCAGTTTGTTTTTTGTGCAAACCCTTTACGCAAAGGTAATGTATTTTTATACAGGTATAAAATATATATATTATAGTGAGACAATATTGTGTTGTTATTTGATCTTTTGTATTTAGTTTAGATTATCTCGTGGGATCTTAATGTGTGTGTGTGTGTGTGTGTGTGTGTGTGTGTGTATTTACTACTATATTTCATTACGTACAAACCTAACCGCAGAAATCATGAACAATATTTTATGTTTTTACATAACTGTGTCTATTGTATGCTTGGAGAGTGTACAATCAGTATTAATTTGATACACACATATATTCAGAGCAGTATTGTACACTAGGATGTTAAATTTATTTTCTAGGACAAAAGACATTGTTGGTAGACAAACATCCATGTGGTTCTATGTTATTATTACTATTTGTCATATGTAAAATTGCTCACTTATTTAAGACTGTTTGATTTTTTAATGAGCTAGTCATGTCATGCATTTTCCTTTTTTATTGTTATTTTAATTATTTATATTGGTTTAAATATAAAATAATTTCCTTTTTTTCATTAATATATCTTAAGAGATAGTTGCATTGTTGCTTTTAAAAACCATGAAACTGTTCTCGTTATCAAAAAAGAAAATTAAACGTTATGAACGTTGTTAAAACAGCTCTGTTAAATGGGTTTGTTTTATGTGATTAATTTGTAATAAATATTTAATGTCGTTGAACTGATTATTGGTGACTTACACTACTGCCACCTAGTGAATATAATTGGCTTGTAAACTTGTTGCAATAGGTGTCAGCACTGTGTTCAAGTCAAAGCACCTGGGGCTGAACCACAAGCGTGCAGCATTATTCGCTGAACAACACATAAATAACTACAATTTAACTTACAATATATTTATATTTTTATATTTTTTTTTAATTATGAGGCAGTTCTGAGATTGTATCACAAAGCTATTTATGAATTAACAACCCCAAATTTCTGCTCAATGAGGATCTGGACACACAGGACTAACAACCTAGGTCCAGTATATACCTAAGTAAACTTAAGTATATATATATATATATATATATATATCAGAAAGTAAGCTAAAATACTACAAATTGTGTTATTATTTAAGTCATGAAATAAAAACTATACCATGTGTAATTTTTTTTTAAATTTATTCTGTTTTTTTTCCAGAATATTTTTAAGTAAATGCTAACAAGTTAATATTCTGAGATGTAGCACGTGCATCTTAAGTAACCACTACTGGTTAGGGTTAATTCTGCTTGTTCAACTCCTTTCACCATCATACCAAATGATGATGTCATTTCAGGCATTAACCAGTAGTCATTTATATTTATAAAATTGACATCTAGGAAAGAAAGAAATTAAGATAACATTAAATGATATCAGTAACAAGTAATCCGTTATGAATATTCCCCTTGCTTGAAACATAAGAATAAATACATACTGATAGAATATGTTTATTTTAAAACATCCTATATATATATATATATATATATATATATACATAGCATATGGCAAGATGTCAGTTAATAATACATGACAGAGGATGAATTATCATTGTATTTCATTATTATTATTATAATAACTATGTACAAACCAAATTGTGGACAAGAACAATTTATAGCCAACCATGATAACATAATATTATAATGAGACTTAGTGAAGTTAATTATGTGAATGGAAGTTGACCGATTAGTTATCACACATAAACATGCACGATTATTAAGCAACAAATAGAACTAGATCCCATTATTATGAAAGACGTGGAATAAAATGTTCAACGGACCTTAGTTCAACAAACAGTAAAACGCTTCCATGTGGTCGGGCGAGCCTCTATGACGACCAGCACCTGTATTGCAGTCACATTATAGATTTCCATATATTGCAATGCTAACAATGGTGTGTATAGCGATGATACCTCTATTCCGTATTACAACCAGCATTTGTAGTCCATGAGTATATGAGCCATCAATTGTAGCCAATCAGCAAGTAGTCCATTAGTAGAAGTTGATCATCATCACCCAGAAAGTTACCGCCTCATACATTCCCCATTCACATAACACTTGGGGAATAATTAGTTTTCTGATTCCAGCACAAGCACTAATAATTCAAATGATATTATTTTATGATAATAAAAGTTATTGATGGTTTTCATTGGTTATAAGTAGTTTATGATAACCATTAATGTTTTTCTGTGACGGTTTAGAAAAAGTCAACCCTTTTTGCATTCTTTGATTATTTGATTAGTTGTTACGAATTACGAGCATAAAACGAAGAAACTGGATCACTGATTTTATATAAGTGCCATATGAATTGTGGATTTAAATCGCATCTGTTTGATATCGAATGGACACGCTACGATCGAAGTGTTGATTCCCTGAGAATGGCAACAAAAGGGGAATGAACTTTCTTCAATCAAGCAAAAGTAGACTTCTTGAAAACCATTTAGGGCAAGAGTCCAAAATATTTTCAAAAAAGGGATTAAATTCCTGGATGACTGGGCAAACATTGCCGGTTTTGTCCCAGAGGCTAATGGACTCTCTTCATGAAGCTAACGAGTTACTGACTAAAACTGAAACTTGCTGAAAACTATGAAATATCAATGATACTAGATTCAGGCTTGCTGGATGATATATCGTAAATCGCTATAACAAATCAAGCAGACCACCATCAACTCACTACTCAAAATCACCCCCGTCCCCTGGAACGACCTTAATAGAGGCGTTTTACTGTATTTGACATTCATCACACACACGCACACACACAATTATAGCGTATACATTAGTATTATGTAATTACTATATCACTCTGTTAATTTTACTGTACAAGAAAATGCCTCGCTCTCGCTGAACTAACTAACTAACCATCCTTGTCACAACGACTTTAGCCACATACCACATTCTTTAACCAAACTATTAAACTCACTTCGGAGGTTAACAACATCACATAAAGGTACTTGTCAGCTATCTGTCCTTCTTTCTGTTCACTTTTGATTCAGTAAAGTCGTTGCGCGAAATCAAGACTAAGCAAAGACAACAATAACGTGTCCTTATAGTTTACTCAAATAGTGTCACTGATTCCTTTTCCATATTTATCACATTCCAGATTAGTGATGACTCTGGACAATGTGTGCTGTCCTATATCTGTGCTTCATATATATATATATATATATATATATATATATATATATATATATATATATATATATATATATATAGTTTCCAGATATATCCTGGTTAATTGACAAACCCGTCGGCGACCGTAAATGCGACAAGCGAGGAAGCCCATTTGTTTTGATTGACGTCATCAACTCGTGTGCACAACGTCACCGAGTTTTGTCCACTTCATTCATGCTTCGGGTTACGATGAGTAGTCCGACGACGATGAGTAGCGTTAGAAGCAAGGCCCAGATCAGCATACCAAGGACAACATTGGGATCTCTGAACCCGGTGCAATCACAATCTGAAACAGCGAATCGAAGAACGTTTGACGTCCGTGTTTGCCCGTTAGTGAACGAATCACTTCATGCATGCGCATAACATGATGGTAAGAGAGATTCGTAGAATGCTTTTAATTTGGTCTAACCTTCTTCAACCGAGGTAAGAGCGGAACCTCGTTTCCCGGGGTCGACTGCTGGACCTGGATCACCCACGGGTCCTTTCTTTCCCGCTGGTCCCGGTAGCCCAGAGGGGCCCTCGTCTCCAAGAAGACCTTTGTAGCCTTCCTCACCAGGTGAACCCATATCACCAGATATACCTACGACGCCTATTTGGCCCATTTGCCCCATGGGACCGGGAATACCCATTGGACCCGGGGGCCCAGGAAGTAGAAAAGGCGGTAGGGTTGTCTGTAACCACAAAAACATTATTCATTAGAGCAGCAGGCCAGTTAACATATTATACCTCTAATAGTTTTATGACTTGCATAGACTTCCTGAATAGAGTGTTAATTTTTTTTAAACATATACGTACAACATATACGCACTTGTTCATAATATCATCTTTTTGTTTTTTGTTTAAATTTTAAACATCTAAAAAAATAACCACTTACAGTGTTTGTTGTCTCATTCAATAGCGGCCGAGTTGGTTGACTTATGTCAGGAAGTTCGCACTTAGCTGCAAATGAAGATAACAGCATAAGGTGTGGACTAGAACAATACCAACATTCTTGTGTTACACGGGCACCACAGAGAAATATAATTACACCTATTCACGCCTATCGGCAACTGGGAGTGAATAAAGCATTGTAATAGTGAAGGGCATCGTACAATGTTAGCTGAGAGTAGAATGGTGGAGTATTGTGAAGCTGAATTACACAGGTTGATGATTGTAAATAACCAGAATATAACATTTAACCGCTGAATGCTAGCAGCAGTTTTTTTAATTTTCTTTATAAAAGTTTGATGGACACTTCATCGATATAATATTGTTCTGAAACAGATAAATTGATTGCCAAGAAAAATATGAAGACTGATGGCGAATCATACCAGATTTGGGGACTGGTATTTAATTTTACCGACATTGTCGAATGCTCTCGGTTGTGCTCTTAGTTGGCCAATTGGTCAACAACTTACCTGTATCGTTGCATACGCCGATGCTAAATTTATACGGATACATCAGATCGATATAGGGCACCTTATCTCCAATGTCGAAGCTATCTGGATAGTAGTTCAGTTTCGAAACTATAACCGAGCCTTGGTTGCTGGGAAAGAAGTTCATTCCCATGGGAAAGAGTCCTGGCACGGTTGGGGCCACTCCCATACGATACGTGGGCAACACCTGGATCTGGGCACTTTTGGGAATGATGACCTGAAAGGTTAATAAATGGCTTAGAAGTTAACGATACTCTAACAAGTTCTCGCAAGCTACTTTATAGAATATACTATTTCGGAAATATTAATCATAACAAGATGACACCCAGTATCTCATGCTCATAGTTCGTGTGAAGACATAATTTTATGAATAAACACGTAATGACACTTATTGTTGGGTGTCCAATTTACAGCAAATTATCTTTCTAAGGGGATATAATTTTAGGCCGAAGGTGCCCAAAGGAAGCGCAATAAGAATATACATGTGTATACACCGGCAGATAAACAACAATATCTTATTGTATTCGTTTGTTTTCGCCGCTTTTTGACAGTTAATATGATATATGAGACAACCGGCTGTCAACAGTGCAAGACAAACTACCATTGTTGTTGTAGTCGTCGTCTATAACAGATTTGTCCACTAAGTTCAGCCAAATGGCTCGAAGACACGCAACTTTGTGTTGTCACTAGTTCTTCGTTGCACAATGGCTAAACGCCAAACATAATATATGTGGTATTGGCTCGAAAGTAAATAACCAGTGAATGTGTTCAAGTTGGTGCTAACACTGACATATTTCTTACAACGACATTTGACTCCCTGCGAAATATATTTTCGTTTTGTCTGGAGGGCAAATGAGTCTGAGTGTTAAGCAAACCCAAAGTTATATAGCTGGCTTGTGTTTACTTTTAAACGTAGGTTGAAGGTAAACTCTGGCATGCTAAAAAAGCGATTCGGATTTGTGAGAATTGCCATTCTGTTGATTATAGAAGAGAGGCCGGCGATATTAAGTGCGCTTATTATAATTCTACACATTAACGCACTCTAGCGCCTATTTAATAAACCCCTTTAAGACTCTTATAGCTAGTAGCATTAAATAACTCATGATATACGTGCTGATTTTTATTTTTGTTATTGGTGGTGTGTGTGTGTGTGTGTGTGTACCCGTGCTAATATTTGTACTTAAGAGCGAGTTATTTGGTTAGGTTCGGCGCCGGTGATATCTATATCGTATGATTGAAACCCTATGGCTTAAGAAGACATCCCACAAACACAGATGTAAGTCGGATTCGAACCTACTAGGATCTAGAGGTTTGAAGCGTAGTGCACTAACTCAAGCGCTATCGAAATGCCCACATCGGTTTTTAAGAGAATATGTAATTTCTCTCTCTCTCTCTCTCTCTCTCAATCATACATATTATTAACTATTACCCACATCGGTATTTAAGAAAATGTATAGTCTCGCCATCTCTCTCTCTCTCTCTCTCTCTCTCTCTCTCTTATATATATATATATATATATATATATATATATATATATCGTTTTCCTATTATATAAACTTATAATAAGATGACCTACCATCTTTTCTGAGGGTACAGTATCTGGTGCTGTGATTGGATATTCCCATATCAGTTGCATTTCATCCCTTTTATCTGTTGGTAGCCAGAGCTGTATCAGGATGTCTTTACGATCACAGAAATACACCTTCATCGACCGCATCACATCAAATGACATTTGATAATCTACGTCAATGGCCACGGCTCCATATGTATTCCACGTTGATATGCAATAGTCTTCAGATTTCGCCCTTACTGCAACACGAAATATACCACATTTTAATACAGTCTCAGGTAGGCATGGAAAATTGAATGTTGTTGTTGTTAAATGGGTGTTCGATGTCTACAAAATGCACTCCGAGTTACTGATAGAGGAATGTGGAAGACGCAGCTCAAGAACGTCACACGCAGAAAAATAATAACAGGACAAATCAGATATGAAAAGAAACAGTGTTGAAAAAGTTAATACTCTATTTTTAATATGAACATCCTTAATAAAGAAATTCCTTAATTAGTGTTTTGTTGATTTGCGTATTACGCCTCATATAGTGTTATTGAATCTCGCTGAAAAGGTGAAAATAAACAAGTTTAAATACACAAGATATCACATTTTTAATGTTAGCGAATCTAAGCAAACTATTCTCAACAATTTCGTCTATAGCCTATAAATCTATTCTTGGATACGACTTATGTAATTATTCTGCCGATGCAATCTGAAGTTCGATGTGAAAAGGTGAACGGCCATCGTCGAGTAGCGGACAAATACAGCCAACAATAGAATGGATTAGGATTAAGCATTTCTTTGTCGGTATGACTCGCACTAATCATCGAGAGAGAGATCCATATTTACATAACCTACCTTGTGAGTGGATCAGCCGGACGATGATGACCGTAAGCAGCCAATGGAAGCCCATCTTTGTGTCTAATATTCCCCGGGATCAATGTTTGTTTGCCGACATGTTTCCGACGACTAGCGGTATTCGTCAATATCGTCTCTGGTCCGCCTGAAAACCATTCACGTGGGTATTAATTGCCATCGACGAAAGGGTGGTGTTTACGTTTAAAATACCACCACAACAACGGCGAGAAATATCCCATACAAACGCCAATATCGGAAGAGTCGCTTCTGGGCCTTGGCCATATAAGGACGAGTCGGTGTGTTATTTACTCGGTGGACGGCTCAGCGTACCTGTATGTCCTTATCGACAATAACACAGATGGTCTCCATCTCTCTATCAGCGGCATATGGGCTTACTGTGGTAACGTTTATAGGTGATGATTTTTGCAATGGCTGCAGCTACAACAAACCAAAAAAGGCCCTCCCCCTCCGCTCGTCGTAACCGTAATCGTGTGTTCAATTATCGCCTAAAACATGTTTTATCGATTTCTTCCCGATTCGTTTTATATGGGTCAGTGCATGAAGTGTATTGAAAATGGTGGGAAAAGTATTATATGTAATCAACGAATACAACGTGGTATAGCAGCCATAATGGGAGATACAACGTGGTATAGCAGCCATAATGGGAGATACAACGTGGTATAGCAGTCATAATGGGAGATACAACGTGGTATAGCAGTCATAATGGGAGATACAACGTGGTATAGCAGTCATAATGGGAGATACAACGTGGTATAGCAGTCATAATGGGAGATACAACGTGGTATAGCAGTCATAATGGGAGAGACATCATTTCGGTCGTTTTGGTTCCACGATGACGCTGTGCCGCTACATAGCCGGATTGTTAATCGCGTCGTCAGGATACAGGTGCGCTGTTTACAAGAGCTATTAAAACTATTGGGCCTACATAATGGGAGCATCTGATTTCCCACAGGCCGGAATGAGTCATTTGCTATCGTGGCCCATATATGGCGTTCCTATCGATCCATTCGCTGAAACATTAATCAGCAACAGACCACGTGTTACGAGTCTCATAACCAATACGCAGGGATGATGAACCGATTCTGAAATAAACATGAGTCACTGACGTCATCGACAAATTGGTTTTAACCGTATTTAATGCCGTCCTATATATTTCACTCATAAATGGGGAAAAGCTAAGTTCTATCAGAACTGCTCCAAAAACTACATATTAGATTAGTTATTAGTAAGAACGTTCTCTCTTTCCATTTTAGGTACATGGGCAATAATCTATTGATTCAGTAAGCCTCATATATTTGATGTTTACCCGTGACAAACGAAGTAGTTTTAAATGTCGGTAAATAGAATTTTGCCAAAAATGAGGTGAAAATGTAATAGCAAAACACTTAACAATCACACTGATTGGACGACAGTACTTGCGCACCCTTGTTGAATGTAAATCTCTACTGGTAGACACTGTTAAATAAAGCGCAACCAAAATAAAAGTTATTATTTGTGGTAGATGTAATCCGTTTTCACCGCAACAAGTGTCAATAGCTCGGGTTGTAAAAATGTATAGCTAATAAAGTCGGTGTAACAACATGGAGATCGGAATGTTGATACAACGATCTCTGTTGATAGCTCCAACGACCATACATAATGTCTCAGTAGTAAAGATGCCCTGTGCGATCAATGGTCCAGATGTGTTCATGTTTTGTTCACACACGCACGCACGCACACACACGCACGCACGCACAGAGAGAGAGAGAGAGATAATAATAAGTATATATATATATATATATATATATATATATATATATATATATATATATATATATATAACTGATGGACTATAACTTCAATAAGTTTGTGTGCTAATACATACTAGGAATATTTCTGTTGTTGTCAGTAGAATTTGAAAAACCACACTAAAATCCCTTGTGAAAGCGTATATGGTGGTGGACAGAGAGAGAGAGAGAGAGAGAGAGAGAGAGGTTGTGATTTAAATGTGTATAAAATATTTAAAAAATTCAAATAAGGATGTTTTATACTACCACCATTTTGGTGAAGGCAACAATAGTAAACTAATTAAATAGACGCCGACGAAGATCATGAAACTTGATGCACCGGTCGACTCCAAAAGAAATAGTTGCAAAATTTCAATCGGAATAGAAATTCCTATTTTCAGCAGAAGAGGTCGCCAAAGTTAACATGAAGCCACGAATGATGTCTAACCGAACACACACACACACACACACACACACACACACACACACACACACACACACACACACACACACACACACACACACACACACACACACACACACACACAAAGGCACCACAAGTCTTCACCGCCTGCTGCACACTGTCAATAAGGACATGTTGATCCATTATCTCCAGGCGGGACTGCAAATGGATGTACCCCAGAGGCGAACTTGGAATTGAGAGTCTTGAACTCTTGTGAATAAAAGAGTTCGAAGATATGTCAAGCTAATAGAAACTCTCATATACAAATAAATAACATTATAACGTCAGAGTTATTTCCCCCAGTTATGCTGCAGATGGCATAAGCTATCATGTTGTATGTTTTTATTTTGCTATATATATATATATATATATATATATATCAATTAAATGAGAAAGGTGCTAGGTACGAAAATACCACATTCTGTCGTCAGCTTTATACACTGACACAACAATTATTGGGTTCTACACAACGTGAAACGTCCAAAAGGTCTACTACTACTGTCACTACCGAGCTATATGAATAGCTTCCGACCAGTGGTCATAATAGTGTGAAGGTATGCAGAATATGTGTGTGTAGTAGTAACCTAAAGGTGTAGGTGGCACGCTATTTATCACCACACGTGTGTGTGTGTGTCAGTGTGTGAACACCCGGGCACACGTGCAGACAATCCCTGTTCAAGACTGATTTTAATGTGACGTTTTTAAAAATTTGTTTGGCATTAAAATCACAGAAAATTGTCACCACTTTCCCAATTATCTTTTTTTTAATAAATAATTTTAGTTCGGCTCTACTACGGCAGAAAAGGAAATGAAATAAAATAACTAGCCGTAGAACAGTAAGTGTGTTGTAATGAGCAAATGAACACACAGGCAGGCAGACATATACCCTCGTAACAGACGGTGCTAATGTGTATATTGTTAATATTGAGCGGTAGCGAACCACTTACCTGTCTCACGAAGTGACCATAGCACGTCAGGGATCGTCCGAATTGGAGCATTTCTCCTCTCCTAGCTGCAGCTAGTCTACACCAGAAAGGCTCGACGTTCTTTGCGATGTCCCTTCAAAGGGCTACGTCCATAAATGGAGACTCATAGAGCCAAGAAGCGCCGCGGACAGAGAGAGAGAGAGAGAGAGAGAGAGAGACCTCGGTTAACCTCACCAATGAGCTACCAACTGTGACGACGCTGGCATAGTATAGTATTTAATGAGCGAAACTCGTCCATTCAGAACATCGGCCCAACACAAACATCGTTATTTTATATGTTTCGCTTCGCTTTGAGATATATTCCACGGCGTCCTACAAAACAGTTGTTCATTACCTGGAGGCAGCGACGACATCTCGAGCTGTCGGCAGGGGGAGGGGGGGGGTGTTGGTGGGGGGGGGAGACGCCCATGGCTTGCTTTCCCCGCTCTCCAGGTCATGGATGAATGAACATAGTCGCCATATTGAATTTGTTATCGATCCATAGCGTCTCATGACTGAGGGTGTGGTGGGGTGTTTACTTTCCGGCCTGCCCTAGTCTTACCTGTATACATTATGGTGTGGCGTGTTAGGTTGCGGAAATATACGGAGAATATGTTGGCGTTTAAAAACAATCAAAAGTATATTTTTCGACACACACACACAGGGAGAGAGAGACACAGATACACAAACACATCCCGCGTTCTATGATATCAAACACATTACGATTTCCACCAGCATGTCTGGTATTACACATTTAAAATTCAAATAGTTCCCCATTAACACATATTTCGCATATCCGCCATATCGTATATATGTGCATATAGTGCTATCTTATGTTCAGGCCACTCGTGCACGCATCTATTAGCTATTGCCAAATACATAATGGTTTTGGTTGTTTCAGAGCTGTGACATTCCTACGAGGAATCTGATCATCGACAAACAGAAGAAACATTATTCTCGTCACAAACGCCACACGTTGTCAACATATAAACATGTGCACTGACCGTTATGGCGCATGCGTATGATTGCGTATCGAAATTGTTTGTGACGAGTCGCTTGCACGAAAATATAGAATTCGTTACTATACAATCTGGACGCTTCATCGGTGCTTCTGAAACTAGAATAGCCACTTTCCATATTAGATGAAAATGTAAATATTGTTGTTTCGGGGCAACTTTTGGGGCACATTGTAGTCCAAACACGGGACGACCGACATCCAAAGGCAATGAGGCTAAATGAAAGCCGGGATATGAACCTAGGTGCTGGAGGTCTGTGATCAACCGCGCTAACAGTTAGGCCACGAAGATACCACTAGGCAGTATGTAGTAGGTGTGGCCCCTGAAATCCCTAGCTGAGTTCTGCCCATCTTTCGATTGCCGTAGCTACACTCTCATCAAAACACGGGTCGTATCATACTCTTGACGTGGCATAGCCTTCAATATATTTATCACGCAACTTTCTTTATTCCCCTGTTGCGTCAGTGGTGCTTTAACGCGCTTTTACCTAACAGATTCACGTAAATAATTATCTTAATCACGTTTCAGCTTAACTCGGGTCTTTAAGTGATACTCTTTCTGCAAGATCATAATGATTAACGATCCTTGACCTTCGGCCAGTATTTTATATCACGTAAAATGTTTCCGCTCGTTTGTAAATAAACAATCGATAAAGCAGATTAGCAATATTGATCACGTTATGAAGTAACTTATTATTGATATATTACATTGCCATTACGTCAACTTACTACTCCAGAATACAACGGACTGGTCCAGATTATATCCTGACCCTTGGCTAAAGTATCCCTATTATTTATGTATCATAAATAAGATTTTCTTAACATTGGGTGAGTCATGTACCAATTTAAGAATCCGAATCAAGCTATACCCTCCTCCCATACACACAAATGTACACGAACATATCGAGGTAGTGTTTCTGATAAAGTTTAGTTACAGATGTCAAGATCATGTACTCCTTTTGTAAATCCCTAATTTAATATTTAATCTATAATATGTTTCGCTCTTGATGAATTCGACCAAGAGGCCGGGAGTAGAAAATTTAGTGTTGCTTGAGATTCAGGAATGTTTCATTTGGATATCCTATTTCATTAGTGAATCTCGTCTCTCGGCCATATGTTCCACAGATCCGACCAAACGCCGTAGATCAACAAGTCGCTCACTCATAGGGCTCGGAGCCCAAGGCTGATCGCTCTTTGGATCCCTTTGATGGTCCGGCTACTCTTACCAACGCATTCCCTCTACCACTCCCTCTGATGGCTGTCCTAATGCCGTACACTGAACCGTCTCATACGATATTTACTGCTGCTAAAACTGTCCCAATATTTACACCATAGCCAGCTCGTTCTAGCAATCAGCATAGCCAATCTATAGTGTAAATAACGACATCCAAAATAGTATCATGCCATCAAATGTTCGCGTGACTGATGCTTCATCTGCCGCTGATATTAATATTTTGTTTCATGTAAATTGGTGTAAAGGTATCGCCGTGGATTGCGTAATAGAATTCAGTCAGTGTTCAGGATCTCCACTGAAATCAGACCCGGGATCAATGCTGACGAGCTAATGCCGGTCACGTAACGGCTTCATATTTGACTGATTTTATTTTTAAATCAAAACGATATTGATAAAGCGAACACGAACTGTTGTAATTCTATTCCAATTGAGTGATGCTAATTTTCAGATAATTGTCGCTAAAGATCTCTAGCTAGAAATTCTGATGAATAATTCAGTACTAAATTCGGAAATTGGTACTTAGTTTTGAGGATTGTGCCTTTTTTTAATTCTAGACAATTGTAGGCAATTTACTGAGCAGCATTGTATTTTTTAACTATCAGTGTGCTATATTTACACCAACTTGTAGTAAGCATACGTTTGATCAATATTATGCTTCCTATTTAATTAAAGTTGCAAATAGGCTGCATTTGACCTTTGACCTAAACTTTTTGCTTGAGTAAAACATCAAAAATTAATAAGCCACTGATGTAGTTGAATAAATTAACGAGTTCATGAACACACATATCAGTGTTGACAAGTAAAATTACACTCCAGCCCCTTTACGCATTACATGTAGTTAGTTCCTGTAAGGTTGGTGGATGGTTCAATTATGTTTATCCATATTCTGGTTAGTAATCCGATAGTTCAAGTTAGAACAGCTGATAGAGCGGCGAACTAGAAAACAAGAGCTCCCCAGTTCGAATACACCCATCATTCGTATCTTTTAATGCTGGCTCAAGTAAAAATGATGAACCAGTACAAAATAAAACGCATTTCATCCGATAATGCGCCATTTAATAAAATTGGTTGTGCTACAGCGACAACTGAAGATCACGTCCGATTAGCTAAGAAGCAAAATGTTGCCGTTTTTCAACAATATTTGCATACGCTGGTCGGCCAAATGGGGCAATCAATCTCAGACGTGATGAGCTGTGGTGATATGAAGAATGAAACACCGTATAGCAACTAGCCGCAATTTGAACCCCGGTTCTAGATGTCTATGGCGAGGAGCGCTATCTGTTCAAACACCGAGACCACCTTCCCACCTCTAATCAATAGAATATCGCTGCGAATTAACGAGCAACCCGATTGGACATAAATATTTCGAACCTTATCAAGGCAGGATTGATTGAGGTTTGTTTATCGAACAAAATCAACGTATTATTCTCTAGAATTCCGGCTCATGGCATTGATCCACCTATATATGGCACGTTATTGTGCTGGTATTGTTATAAGCCGTTGTTTACAAAGGTCACGCTGATGGGTACCAACTATTTACCACCCGGTTCTAAATAAGCTCTTGTTTATGGAGGACCATCACACGCGTGTATTTACTAAATACCTATAGTAATATACTGGTCTACTTATAATCCCTTTCGGCCAGTTTACGTTTATTATGGCTCATCTCCCGTCGAAAACTATCCGATGTTATTATTGTAAACCTTAACGCCTTTAGTTAATAGTATATATGACACATGAGTGCACCAACAGAAACTACGGTGTGGGGATACTTATGGTAAAAAAACTTTATTTCTTTCAGTACATAGCATTAACAACTGGAACATGGTAAATATTGTACGAGTGATAGCGTTAACATGGCTTGGCCGCTTACTGGTGAGAGACAATAGGAACGGGGTAAATGTGTTGTCAATATAACTATAGCTAGTGTATTATTTTCTAATGATATGTGTTATCATAGCAATAATCTGTACAATACGTATGTGGGTGCCCAGTAATCACTCAGAAGCGCTTAGTTTTCCTTATTTTTAAACAGCAAGTCTTCCACATTCCATGTCCCTCAATTAAGAAGACTCACGTTGCTGTAAATTTACCTGTACCGAGACGCCATCTCTGGTTTCTGGTGATCAAAGGAACCACATCGACGAAGTCTTCGTTGTACAAACATCTTTGGCATCAGAAAGAGTTCACCATCGGCGAAGGACTACGTTTGTACAGCGAGACATTATGTACATAATCTACACGGTATGATACAAGCGCTCATTTCACTAGCCAAGATAGACGACTGGTTTTGTTTTGAGGCTGCCATGGACACGAAATGTATCAGCCTTTCCAATATATCGGACGCCATTAATAAATAAACAGACTGTAGATTTTGATTTTGATTCACTATCGATGGTCACAGATTAACATTCATGGCCTAACACATCTCGTCCTCCCCTTAACTTACAAACGGTAGCGATAAGAAATAAGCACGAGAGGGGGGGGGGATACAACGTTTGTGATTGGATACTGAAAGAGACGCTTGCGCAACAATTTCATGTGAGTACCATTGTTGTTTGTGTTTGGGTGAGGACGACTTTAGCATCCACATTTAGCATCCGCACATCGCGTATATCATTAAAGGCATCTTTCTCCAAACACTACACTTAGTTGAACGATGTTTAAAACGACAAAAACTCCTTCCGAAACACGGATCCACGTATCATACCTCATATCGTAGAAGCCAGTCTTCATTGTTTACGCGATACATTACTTCTGTGAGTCCTTTTGTTATCGAACGCGAAAGGTCTGCGCTAATAACATGAAACCAAAATAGATCGAACCCAGAAGGATCACAGTTAATGGGTAACCACACATTGTTCCTTAATCCGTTTGGTACTGATGTTAGTATTGTTAAAAGAAACCGTCGATTGGGGGGGGGGGGTGATGGGAAACGTATTAATAACATATATCGGCTAGTCTACCAAGACTTAAGGCTCTGTTAGTCGTTATCGGGAGCGCCAATCGTCTCCGGATCAATCATCCTTTCGGGATGATCGATGCTTAAAACATCCGTCGAAAGGCATCTCGGGTCAGTCAGTCAGAGGGAGAAAGTCTCGAAAGTTCAGTGGCTCATTAGACGTCAGATGAGTCGCCGACGACACGGATACGAATAAGTGTTTCCTGAACGTTCTGGTCATCCGTTTGGTCGTCGTACTGGGACAGCCCGTCGTTGTCGATGATCCGCTTAAACAAACTGTACACAATTCTGTCCTAAAAGTGCGTGGGCGGCCGGATCCCTGCGGGGATCACCGCGGGCTAGAGATCGTCTCCACGTGGTACTCCTTCCAGTGATTCTCCGGTACGGTCTCCAGCCACGGACCATCTCGCGTCCCGTGCTCCTTCCTCACGTACTGATACTCTCGACTCCTCTTCGTCATCAGGATGAGCAGGATGAGGACGAGCAGAGTCAGTAGCAGCAGCCACACGATCAGACCGAGGATGACGTTTCTGTTGAGGAGACCGCCACAATCACAGCCTTCACTACCAACTGGCTGCGCGTCCGGATCGTTAAATCCTGGATAAAAAATTGTCATAGATTACATGTGCATGTGTGTATACATTATATATATATATATATATATATATATATATAGGTGATTGGGTATTGTGAAAATTTTCTAATTTGTTAAACAGAGAAAGAGACGGAGCAAATAAGGTTTGATACTGAAGTTATTATTATTATTATTATTATTGTTATTGTTGTTGTTGTTGTTATTGTTGTGTTTTCTGTATACAATATATACCTCCTGGTGGTCCAGGGTCTCCCTTAGGACCCGGGGGTCCTACTGGACCATTTTTACCCTGTGGGCCTGTGTCACCTCTGGCTCCCGGAGGTCCACGCGGGCCTTGTGGACCACTGTCACCTTTAGGTCCTTGTGGACCTTGTAAGCCCCTAGGTCCAGGTGGGCCCTACAGTTAACAATGAAACGATACAGATGTTTGGTGGTAAGGCTATATAATGCGCACACTAGTGATATCACTCGCTCACTCACTCACTCACTCACTCACAAAATACCTGACGTACAGAACAAACCATTTCAAGGTAAGAACCTTAAGAAAAGACAGATAAATAAGCAAGGAAATATTTTCACAACATCTATTACGGCAACAGAAATAGTTGATCGGTCTCAATCAAATCTGTTCAGACTTAACTGATAACAATTTGGTGAACATTACTGTAATAAAAAGCCAATAAGTGGACTTCAGTGTGACATCTGACTGACGCAGCCAACAATCAGCCGTTGTGTATTATATGTTCGTTTCTACGACGCGCCGCGCTTCAGCAGCTACCAGGAACGTTTGTTAACTCTAAATACACGTACATTAGCCGTATTACGTAGCTGTCCTAAATATGTGAGCGAATTATGGTCCGGATGGCGGCGACTCATATATATATATATATATACTATCAACTGAAGTTCTGGCCTCTGGCCCTCCGACGGTGGGTATAGGCGTTACCAAACTTATCCATTATTCAATCATATGATGTCGTAAATCAAACAATGATATACACATATATATGTTTTTAGAATGTTTGGTTCAACTCAATGGGGATCTTTAGAATTCAGCATTAGGAATGCCATAAGAAAGGGACTATGTGACACTACTTTGCCTTTAAACATATTATTATCATCATCATCATAATCATCATCGTCATCATCATCATCATCATCATCAGTGTTTCGTAATAACAATTTAATTCTATGTTTTCTTTATTGATCGATGTATTACCCATTCAATATACCTGAGGTCCAGGTGGTCCAGGTGGTCCTCTATAATCAGGTGTAGTGGTCTGTGGGGGTGGAGTTGTTGTCGGTTCTGGTGGTATAGTGAGACCATCACGGCAATCAACTCCTGTGGCTTGATAGTAGGAAAAATCTACGAAATGGAGAACCAAACAGGTAATAATTAATTATTTCTGCAAAATGGTGAACCAAACAGGTAATAATTAATTCTTTCTGCAAAATGGTGAACCAAACGGGTAATAAACAAGTTTATCGTTGACGTTATTTAATAACGCAGTTCTGGGCCGTTATGGCTCTGATGTAAATGGGTTGGAATGGAAATTGAGATACGTAATTGATCCAGACAGAACTAACTATATATATATATATATATATATATATATATATATACGTAGCTGTAAATAATCTATTCATTCCAGGAACGCAATGATGGCTTCTGATTGTACGGGTATGTACTGGAAAGGGGGAGAAAGGGACGCTATAAACTAAAGCAGCTTTCAGTGCTAACGGAAGTGTGAAGTCCTTAGAATGACATTCGAATTAAAAATGAAGAAAAAAAATGTAATCACAATATAAGTGAGGATATAATTCTCTATATTGCTATACCATTAATTAGGATAGTATTTATATTATATGCCGATTATTTGGCGCTTCTGCCTTCGGCTTCATAATATTATCTATAAGATGGCGTACATCCTCCACTCTGTCAACCTTACTCACATAAGAAATCAAGTTTTGCTAACCAGATCAAACCGTATCACAGCATCGTACGTCTTACAGACTAAGCAGTAAGGCAGAGAGGTTTGCTTCTAAATATGTCAATCATCTGAGTTATTATACATTCTAATTAGAACAGTTATCCAATCATCAATCGCCTAAAAATGGAGCCTCCCATCCCCCAAATAAGATAATGTTTACAATAGTGTAAGACACTCTTAGTACTGTAGATGCTTTATTACTTGCGGGTATTTACTTTTGTGTGCGGCTAAGACAAACTCTATTTGCGGGTAATAAGTTTGGCGCGTATTAAGAAGTCGGACTATGCCTAGAAAGCTCTTAACGGCTTGGCTTAGATATCTCAAGTTTTATCCTAGAGTTTTCATGAATATTTCTACAGAAATCTGCAAAATCCAATGGAAATTAAGATCGTTTCACCGAATAAATCTATTTCGTATTTTATTATGATGGTGTGGTTACTCAGAGAATCGTTTAATCAAAGCCAATATCCGGTTATGGTAATCGGAGTCGTAAACAAGAACACAACAAAACTACTTCAGTCTAGATCTATGTGTGTGTATGATTATATAACAGGTGTTATGATAGCGCCATCTATACTGAGTCATAAAGCTTTATATATATATATATATATATATATATATATATATATATATATATATATATATATTGGCAATGGTTTACAAAATTATTAACTAATATTTTCAATAATCTCATCACCGTCAAATCGACAAATATTGATCGATTGCCAAAAGTATTATCCTATTCCAGACCTAAAATTCGTTGATATTAAACATCGATGGAATATTGTATTCTAGGAAATAGAATTCACGCATCACATACATACATCACCATCATCATCATCATCATAATCATCGTATGTGTCTTGAAAATAATCGATTTTACGCACGCCACGCTGAATTATCGTCATCTACACTGTAGTAATACATCACCATGGTCATCGTTGATTAATTTGGAATAATCATGGGAACGTTTACATTACAACTAGTTCAGTAAATCATGATCGATTAGTTCGTGTTTACAGCTTCTACGGTAAAAATCTAATTGATCACGCGCTGCACCTTGATGTAGAATCTCTCTCTATTCACCTTGACCCAAAATTGAAAGAGAAATATTCAACTATGAAAATGCAGGACCTAATTTTAAATCTTTTAACATTAAATCAAGTTCTAAGCATCGCTGCAGCGCCCTTTGGAATGGACCCCCCCCCCCATTGTTCATATTTTATGAGTGTTCTCATTCTCACGGCAGCATCTTTGCCTACCTTCGTCTAACAGTGCTGAGTATGAGAATACGTAGGGCATCGGCATGTTGTCAAACTTCAGCGAGACAGTCGACCCGTTAATCGATAGTGGCGTCTCTAAGCTTCGGAACAACAGGTCATTCGCTTTGGTTGAGAACTCGTAGGCTGAAATAGACAACGAATAAAAGATGATCTGTTGTGGGGTGAAGGATATAGGAATGACTGAGTGAATCCTTCAGTTGTGCAATTTACCTACGTGCACTCACTCACTCACTCACTCACTCACTCACCACTCACTCACTCACTCACTCACTCACTCACTCACTCACTCACTCACTCACTCACTCACTCACTCACTCACTCACTCACTCACTCACACTCACTCACTCACTCACTCACTCACTCACCACTCACTCACTCCATCTCACTCACTCACCTACACCCACTCACCACTCACCACTCACTCACCACCACTCACTCACTCACCACTCACTCACTCACTCACTCACTCACTCACTCACTCACTCACTCACTCACTCACCACTCACTCACTCACTCACTCACTCACTCACTCACTCACTCACTCACTCACTCACTCACTCCTCACTCACTCACTCACTCACTCACTCACTCACTCACTCACTCACTCACTCACTCACTCACTCACTCACTCACTCACTCACTCACTCATCCAAACATCCACCAACCCACCCAAGCAACCCTCCCAAGCAACTCACTCACTCACTCACTCACTCACCAAGAGGACCTTGTTTCTGTTCATTCATAAAGCCTAGTCTATCACCAGGATTTACTCGAGGACATCTGACACAGTTCTGACACACTTCAGGATCGGCTCTCAAGTCCTTTATCAGCCTCTGAAAATATATAACCAGTTTAGGAATTATTCAAACAGAACACAATTCACACTGTCTTGCCATTGCCCACAATTATTAATTCAGTTGTCGTGTGGCCAACATCAGTCGGTGAGTCAGCAAATTAGTCAGTTAATCGGTTGATCTATTAATCATTCTCTCAGATAGTGATACAGTCGGTCATTAAGTCAGACAGTAAGGCCGTTACTTTGGTCAATCATTCATCGAGGCAACCAGATTGCCATCATCAAAATTACATCTAATAAAACCTGTCTTAAACGACTAACATGGGGACCGAATCAGGTAGTCGTATCAACATATTTTAATCTGGTTAACCAAAGTGAACGAGTAGATGGGCAATTTTGTTGGTCTAAAAAACGGGTGACAATAATAATAATAATAATAATAATAATAACATTAATATTAATAAAATAATAATAACACGCAAAACGTCATAAAGTAATTTATTCAAATTCCATCATTAGCTTTAATGTGTGTCACCTTGGAAAGGAAAACTACTAAACATTTATCAAAACCAAGTAAAACATTTGATTAATCGGAAGATCAACTTACACCAGCTCGTCCCTTCAGTACCTCATCTGGTGTGGGTACAAAACGATAGGAGTAAATCAACGTGTATGTCTTCTTATCAGCTGACGGCCGCCATACCTGTCGGTATATAGAAATACCATGATGTTTATCTGGGATGTCTTTTTTGAGATTAAGTGACCTGCACCGGAAATATTATGGACCAGGCCTAATTACAAAAATGTATCCGTTCTTCTACAGTCTTCATACAATAAAGTCTTAAACATTCACTGTATTATATATGTTGAATATTTTATTATATCAACTTGAGAGCTATGTTTTACTTATTATTCTGATTGTGTTCATTCCTTGAATCACAATTCGGTTAAAATTCAATCACAGCACGATAAACTATGGCCATATCTTTTTTTCAGTTTTATGTCTAACACACACACACACACACACACTAATAGCTATCTATATTTTTTAATATTATAATTCAAGCTTTTGACGTGGGAGAGAGAGACAGAGCGCGCGCGCATGCGTGCATATCGGCGCACAGCGGGTGCGTGAAAACGGATACGGTATTGTTTTATTACCAATTCACGCTGTCGGCATATTTAAATACTGCACATCGCCCACACAAACTCTCTTACTGACAATGTTCTTAATCGGAACTAAGCCAACAAATCATCATCACCCGCTGTTCGCAATAACAACACACCGTTATAAACACAACAGACTGACAGACAGACAGCCGTAACATCTAACACTGGCGTACAACAACAATCAAGTACCAGCACCTCACCCACCTGAAAGTGTACGGGATTTGTGTTTTTCACATACACAAGGAAGGCATATATGACGGCTTGCTTTGTGAAGCCAACGTTACTACCTTCTCGGACGTTGTTGATTAAGAAGATTTTCAGCGCTTCTTTCAATGGATCCCTGTATTGGCTTGGGTTACTGATAATATCTGGACCGTAAATAGCTGAAATATACAATACTCCATGTGTACACGTAATGTGTGAAACTATAGTATAAAAATTGCGCACAACAGCCC
This sequence comes from Paralvinella palmiformis, assembly GCA_025642065.1. Taxonomy (NCBI): domain Eukaryota; kingdom Metazoa; phylum Annelida; class Polychaeta; order Terebellida; family Alvinellidae; genus Paralvinella; species Paralvinella palmiformis. The sequence goes on along the minus strand of JAODUP010000005.1, from coordinate 1,887,709 downwards.
CACGTAAATAATATCTATCTTACAAATAACTTATCGGGTTTTTGCATCCATCATATTTAGAATATCAGTGTACAGCGAATTTGAATGACTCCTGCTAATAAGGGTATTTTATGAAATCAACATTATATGTGTGTGTCTGTGTGTTAATCTTCTAAGATTAGTTATAGATGGTACGGTATCCTTAAAGAACGATGCCTTGGATCACCTGCAATGTTTTTTAAACTCTTGTGATTCGTTTGTACAGTTTATAGATAGTCAAATTCTGATGTAAAATGAGTCGGGATTCTCAGTATTATTTTAAAATGTAAATGTAATTAGGCGAAGTCAAAAATGAAACATCCCTCTGACATAGCCTGGGCGGGGTTTGAACCCAGATGGTACAGATATGTGGCTAACCGCGCTAGAGGTTACATCGTAACGTAATTTTTTTTAAAACATTAATTTGATATGCATGTAATCAGTCCAATGTGGTAAGCCAATGAAACATTTATAACTACTTTTGTTGTTTTTAATAGAACAGCAACGAGTAATCCTAATGCCATGATAAATAATTTGTTTGTTTTACAACCTACTAGCCTCAGTCTTATGCATAAACGAGTTAAATTATTACGTTAACTAACTCAATCCATTCTGTATATGTGCCAGTCACTCATAAATATACCTTTCTGCCTATTAAACAACATATATGCCATTTGTGTGGCCTTATTTTACAGACGAACGAAGACATCTAAGTTTTGGTTATGATTTAATAAGGCAGCCAATTCGAAGACAATAAACATATCGTCGAATTCCATTAACGACTACAATGCCCATAACTGCATAATTACAATGTAAATATGAAACATTTTATGTAAGCAAGAATGAAAACTGCATAACCAATAATAGCTTTCTTTATTGTCAATATATACAATTATAAACTCCTATATTTGTATATTGTAATTGTAAATGTATGAGTGTTATAATTGCAGATTGATTTCAGTTCACTTCGGTAATGTCTACATTTAGCGATCTCTTTAAAGAAATAATACGATCCCGTTTATAAATGGATGTATGTGCTCATACGAAGAAGAAAATACTGGTTAGAAATACTAATTAGCAGAAGGGTTATACAAACATACAGCAAAAATAGAGTCAAATAAACAAGATATGTACAGTATACATTCACACAGGCATATAGACGTATACGCACACACATGCAGACACACGCGCGCGCGCACACATACATACACACGCAGAGAGAGAGAGGGAGAGAGACTTACCTATATTCTGAGCTGAGTAGGTATGTATGAAGCTGACTATGATGAAGAAGATAACATGTCTGATCACGGTAACATCCATTGTGTCTGTGAAATAGACAAAAGGTAGAAACCCACAATAAATAAACTCTCAGTCTTAAAGTAAACAGCTTCAGTGGCACACAACACCACACCGAACAACCAAACATCGAGCAGATAAAATTGATATATCAACAACTCTTGTAAACAATAAACATATGAAACGTCTCATCTGGCGACACAGAGATCCCAATCTATAACACATATCTGGCGACACAGACAACCCCATCTATAATACATATCTGGCGATACAAACATCCCCATCTATAACACATATCTGGCGACACAGACATCCTCATCTATAACACATATCTGGCGACGCAGACATCTCCATCTATAACACATATCTGGCGACACAGACATCCCCATCTATAACACATATCTGGCGACACAGACATCCCCATCTATAACACATATCTGGCGACACAGACATCTCCATCTATAACACATATCTGGCGACACAGACATCCCCATCTATAACACATATCTGGCGACACGGACATCCTCATCTATAACACATATCTGGCGACACAGACATCCCCATCTATAACACATATCTGGCGACACAGACATCACCATCTATAACACATATCTGGCGATACAAACATCCCCATCTATAACACATATCTGGCGACACAGACATCCTCATCTATAACACATATCTGGCGACACAGACATCCCCATCTGTAACACATATCTGGCGACACAGACATCTCCATCTATAAAACATATCTGGCGACACAGACATCCCCATCTATAACACATATCTGGCGACACAGACATCCCCATCTATAACACATATCCTGCGACACAGACATCCCCATCTATAACACATATCCTGCGACACAGACATCCCCATCTATAACACATATCTGGCGACACAGACATCCCCATCTATAACACATATCTGGCGACACAGACATCCCCATCTATAACACATATCTGGCGACACAGACATCCTCATCTATAACACATATCTGGCGACACAGACATCCTATCTATCCCAGAGCCAATGTGCAAAGAGGCTTCATTCCAAGTCTGATATGAGCATCACACATGCAACACTCGAAGAATTTCCTCTTTACTGTAAAACAAATGTTAAGTATATAAAAAAGAGACGTGAAGCCATGAGGGTTTATGACCAAGTTTATGGGACTCCATGGTAAGATATGGTTGGGTTAAGACTACCAATGACGTGTCCGATTTCATAATGTGCAGGTTGGTAGTCATTTCCTGCTTTGTTTTGCTAAAGAGTCGAGCAGGTCTTAACAGCGACGTTTACGTGTTTAACATTCATATTGTGACTGTAGGACACACACACACACACATACTACCCGGCTATGGTATATGACTGACTGGTGTGTGTGTGTGTGTGTTGGGTGAAGTCGCTTAAATGAGAAACTTTAGCATTGCAGCCACGAGATTGTATAATATGTTCAAAGAAAGGAATACAATTAATGGCTGTTAATCTGAGTTACAAAGACAGAATACTAATCTGAGTTACAAAGAGAGGATCCTAATCTGAGTTACAAAGAGAGGATCCTAATCTGAGTTACAAAGAGAGGATGTTAATCTGAGTTACAAAGAGAGGATGTTAATCTGAGTTACAAAGAGAGGATCCTAATCTGAGTTACAAAGACAGAATACTAATCTGAGTTACAAAGAGATGATCCTAATCTGAGTTACAAAGAGAGGATCCTAATCTGAGTTACAAAGACAGGATGCTAATCTGAGTTACAAAGACAGGGTGTTAACCTGAATTACAAAGATATGATGTTAATCTGAGTTATAAATAGATGGTGTTAATCTGAGTTACAAATAGAGGATCCTAATCGGAGTTACAAAGACAGAATACTAATCTGAGTTACAAAGATAGGATCCTAATCTGAGTTACAAAGAGAGGATGCTAATCTGAGTTACAAAGACAGGATGCTAATCTGAGTTACAAAGACAGGGTGTTAACCTGAATTACAAATATATGATGTTAATCTGAGTTATAAATAGATGGTGTTAATCTGAGTTACAAATAGAGGATCCTAATCGGAGTTACAAAGACAGAATACTAATCTGAGTTACAAAGATAGGATCCTAATCTGAGTTACAAAGACAGGATGCTAATCTGAGTTACAAAGACAGGATGTTAATCTGAGTTACAAAGACAGGGTGTTAATCTGAGTTACAAATACATGGTGTTAATCTGAGTTACAAAGACAGGATGCTAAACTGAGTTACAAAGACAGTATGTTAATCTAAGTGACAAAGACAGGATGTTAATCTGAGTTTCAAAGACAGTTAACATGAGCTAGAAGCCATAAACAGTTGAAGCTAACTAATTAATTCAGTTAGATAACCTGATTAGACAGATAATCTAATTTAAAAAATTGTTATCACTGACTCATCCATCGATCATAATAATAGTGATCCACACCTTTGTTACATCTGGCATAGACCAATCTAACTCCCTATTGTATAACATATCTGATTATGATTTATATTGCATCTCCGATTCATAATGATGCAGGTTGCACAGTGACAAATATTCATAAATATGATTATATCACCGCAATTCTCCAAATCTGTTTGAAGGTACCTGTGTGTTGGTTTAAGTTACACAGAAATTGTGTATATTGTGTATTAAATGTCACAACCTGGAGTAGGATTATCAGAGGACATCAAACGTTTGTCATATCATGAACCTTGTTATTTTGTTCTGAAAATCTTAAATTACTTTTTCTGATAAATAACACTAAACTTTTCTAAAAAAAATATTTTTGGCTACAATCCAACTTCGAATGACTCATGCTGGTAAGGAAAATTTATTACATCTACGCTATATTATTATTATTATTATTATTACGTAGCTGTTTTGCGCAAGAGATCACTGACTTATATTTTACTGCACGCACGTACGCGCGCACACGCAAACAAACAAACAAACACACACAGAGAGAGAGAGAGAGAGAGAGAGAGAGGCATACACACACCTTGAGCATTATGTATGCTAAAGAGGTCTGTCCTCATTCGCCAAATGCTAATGAGACAAACGCCTCAAGATAAAAGTTGAGTTATAATACCTATAGCTGTCTATATAATAATAGTCTCATCACTACATCATCAGCAAACCTATAGATAAGTTAACAACAAAACGTCACACTGTGAAAACACTATTACCAACAGTCTGAAGAGCTGTCAGGTTGCTGGCAGCCTTAAAGGCTTCTAGCGGGTTTCTGACAGCCTTAAAGGCTTCTGGCGGGTTTCTGGCTTAAAAGAGCAGTAGTTAACATAGCCGTATTATGCACACTGACTGTTGTGCTATATTAAGCTGTAAAAATCATTTATAAAATAATATACACGTCGTCTCCAACATTATAAATCATTACGAACTATGGTCAGCGATAGTAAAATCTAGATAAAGTCAGACCTGAGTCTAAAGAAAACTTACAGTTAGTTCTCGTTTAGTGGCTTCCTGTGAAAAACAACCGTATGACCTTTTTTGGCCATCTGACGTTATGGTCTGTCGATAATAAATAGGATGTGGTCAGAATAGGGTCATATCTCGTAAGACAGATGTCATTGTAATATAAATAGGATGTGGAATGTCTCTCCTTGTGATTGATATAGGTATCTATACAAAAGAGATAACATTTGAGAGTAGGCACACACACGCACGCACGGACGCACACACATACGCCGAGAGAGAGAGAGAGAGAGAGAGAGAGAGAAAACACGGTGTGAAATGTAAACAAGAATAAGCTATTACCAACCAACCCCAAATCCCCAGCCCGCAGTTTTCTGAACATTGTCTAGGTCACGCCTTGTTTAATGTTGTCAGATCTTCGTTGTTTGCCTGGCATTAGGCTCTCGGCAAGCTTTCGCTATATTACAGCTCGCGCTAACCAAGGCTATGCTAACAACAAGTTTATAACATAACTCACACGTGAGCTATTAGCCATATGTACCTGTTATGAGAAAAAAAATACTACAACAAGAGTCAGTGTTGTTACTTGTCACCTGTCTCTTCCTCCCATCCGATGTCAGTATTAGATCGTGGTTTTTCTATAAACGTATTTCCTGAAGGCACACGGATCACTACTCTCCTGTTATTTCCCTCCTGAAACATCTAGATGGTATAATGAATTTTTATGCCTATGTTTTTGGATAGGTGAGTGAGTTAGTTAGTCAGCGAGTGAGTCGGCGAATTTGTTAATCAGCCGATCGGTCAGTCAGTCAGCCAGCCAGCCAGCCAGCAGTCAGTCAGCAGTCAGTCAGTCAGTCAGTCAGTCAGTCAGTCAGTCAGTCAGTCAGTCAGTCAGTCAGTCAGTCAGTCAGCCAGCCAGCCAGCCAGCCAGCCAGCCAGCCAGTCAGTCAGTCAGTCAGTCAGTCAGTCAGTCAGTCAGTCAGTCAGTCAGTCAGTCAGTCAGTCAGTCAGTCAGTCAGTCAGTCAGTCAGTCAGTCAGTTAGCCAGCCAGTCAAACACGTAACCTTTTTACAAACTTTGTCGGTTTAATGCATTATTCACATCTAAACAATGACATCATTGAAATGTGCCACATTAGCACGAGACATCTGACAATATTATAACAAAGACGACTTCTACCACAGAGCCACTCTCGTTATGAAGGAGATGGGATGAAGCTAAACTAAAGCCACTCAAACATGTTTCAGTTTTGGACTCCAAAAACAATTGTTGCTCGTAGTGGAGCCTCTGGAACGTTTTCAATCACGACTAACATTAATCTATACCAAACAGACGCCACATAAGTGTTTATTTTGATGTCTACCTGATAATATTGTCTGTTCTGTTGTTCTGGTGGAAAACTAGATTTCATCGAAACACTGAAAATATTGTATAAAGATATAAATTGGACGATGAGAAGTTGTGTGTGTGTGTCTATATATATATATATATATATATATATATATATACGATTTATAGTTTTAAGTATGTATAGATTTATAATAGGCATAAGTTTTGTATAGATGTTGGTTCTCTGAGCCAGTTCTATTATTTGAAATTAGGCGATGATCAAATACTTAATGTATACATATGATAATTGCCTAATTGAATGTTTTCCTATACCTCCACAAACGTTTGTAAATATATCGATTTTCTAGAATGAACATTTATGACACCCAATGTTAGTAATACGAGATAAAAGTACTTAGCATCTAAACCTTACCTAATGTGTTTGTTGTGATCGTAAATAATCGATAAGGAGCTTCTCTGAAATTTCTTAGAATATTTCACCAAACGATAACCAAATATCGTAGATATAATTTGTTGATTAATCGTTTCAGAAAACTTGTTTTTTTTTGGTGTCTGGTCCTTTATGGAAAATTTATGCAGATTTAGATCATGATAGAAATACTTAAAATTTACTGATCCAAATGAACGGTCTGTGGCCAATATGGACACCTCGGTAATAGAATCAACAGGTGAGGAGTGGATGGTCGCGATTATGCTCCTCGTTACAGTATTTTAATTAAGTCGGCTCAAAGCGGTACATTTCTAAACAATTTCTCGATGTATCCCGAGATTCCACACGTTTACAGACGACGACATCCGCCTTTTCCACCACCAAACCAAAAATTAGACGATCTACTTGGAATTTCTTGACTATTAGAATGCGAAATACAACGAGTAATAAACAGGCAAAGTTAATTATGAAGAATTCTATTAAGTGGCATAAACTAATTACAAACGAAAGTACGATAATTAATTAATTATAAGTAATTAATTATAACTTGGGTCTAAATACAGTCAGATTTAGTCTGTTAATTAACCAAATATTATCTAACAGGAAGATTTATTGTATTATATATCGTCATCTCATAATATCCGTTACCAGTATTTACGACATCCTGTTTCTGGATGTAAACATCCACGTTAATAAAAAATCGATCAAAATATAGTCGTCTGAGTTTAACTATTTTATTATATTACCACAATTATTTACACTATAATAATCGATTAACCGTATATACGTATGTTTGTTTTGTGTAGAAATGTGTGCGTGAGTATGGGTGCGTGCGTGCGTGCGCGTGTGGTACACTTGCACACACACACACACACTCAAAGTTGTTATCACCGTGATAAACATGGCCAGAAATATTTCACGTATTTTAGTAAACGTACCTCATTCTACACAACTTTTAACACGGTGACAGTCACCAGAGGACACACCGGTCGTCTATAGTGAGCCTTCTAAACATTGGACGGTCTGATGTATAGGTTGCTCTTTATAACATCATCAGGTTATTTTAATATTTCTGGGTTCCATTCGGATCAACCATTCTACTTCGACCTTATGCGACAGCGTAATCATATCATATTTATATTGGGATGGACGAATTCTGATAAATATCGTCTCCGATAACATTAATAAAATGACATGGCAACAAATGTGCTGCACATTATAGTTCAAATGGAACTATTTCTTAATTAAAATGTTTACGTGCTAATAATTGCCTAATTTATGTTTTTGTCTCGATGTTTTCAGCCGCGTTGTATGTGTCTGTGTGCGCACGCGTGTGTGTGCTTTAGTAAAGTAAAAATATGGACATTACTTTTTGAGATGCTACTGAATTTCATTGAAAACTTTACGAACTGAATCAAGAATAGCATGATATATATATATATATATATATATATATGCATGTGGGTACTTGTGTGTTTGCATTCCTAACTAGCTGCCTTGTTGATTGTCTTACATTAGGCTAAATATACACGCTCAAAAAAACGACACCTCGTCCCACAATCGAGAAATCTTTTCTATAGAATCACTACTAATATAAAACGTATACAGGAACAGCCAGAGTCAACATTGTCTCAACTGTGTCCATTGTTGTGACAAATCAATCTTAGTCCAGTGTGTTGTCATAAAGCAGTCTCGTTTAAGACATATTTGTTAGCCCACGTTTTCTACAACACTGCCACTACCTGAGGCGAATACGCTTCTTCATTGCCAACATGTTCGAACTGAGAAAACAAATAATTTCTACCATACATGTGGCTAATGGACGTCAGGTTTACTGGTAAGTACAGTTGTGGCCATCCAGTCAATATATTATTATAATTCGACATCGGTCGTTGCCGACAAATCTTACCTAAGAAGGCGTCGATCGATCCGGGCAAGCGAATTTCACAAACTTGACATGTTCATAGTCCAATCGAGAAACTGCCGAACTTTTCAGTTGCGTGTTTGTGTGTGGCAAATAAACGCGTGTTGCGTCTAGCAGTCAGACGGTCAAACGCATCGTTGCCTCGGACTGATAGTTCGCGTAAGTTCGAAGACTCGCCGTGGGCTGATCGTTAAACAGCATCGGAAGCTCTCCGCTGGTTCGTGTCTCTCGTCCTCAGTCACTTAGTCCGCACATTGGCTAGCTTTTCAAATCTGGTATTTATAGGAAGGCCAGTGAGCGCTGCCCGTCAGTTCGGCCACTAGAGCTGCCGAGCTTATTATCGCCTATAACAATACTAACCGTCTGTATTATAGCTGCCATGCCAGAGAGAGAGAGGGAGCCAGTACCGGGCGAGGTCGCGCGGTATTTTCGTCGTCTAAAAGCCGCATAGCGAGACTTTTATCGACGTCGAGTGTGGTGGACCGTGCCGTAAAAGTAGGACGTAGGGTGTCTGATTGGCAGAGTCCATAGGACACATTGTGGCTGGCTGGCGGCCGTTATGTGATGGAATATCACCCTGATGAGAGACTTCAATGCCAACTAGAGCGTGGACAATGTCACCGCGATGATGACCACCGAGGGGGGGGATATGTTCGGAGTATATTACTTCTCACCAACGCTACATAATTGGTCTCAGCAGCTAATAATAATACTCTTGGCAAATCTGAACCTTCACACTAAGTGTTCCCTAACATTGACAACATTGAATTGATGTGTCTCGATAATTCTTCTTCTTCTTCACATTATAACAGTTCATTAAATTATTCTTATATAACGTTGAAAAGGAGAACGCGTCAGAAGCTTACCACATATAATGAAAATATTACTCTGTTCAATAATAAATGCAATAAATAGTAAGGACACACACACACACCCACCCACACACACACACACACACACACACACCTTTTGGTGTTTTAGAATATATAATAATATCAGTAGTAGTAGTAATATTGGGGTAAGAGGATTATGGAAGACGGATGTATGGGTTTTAAAAACACGTAAACACAAATCAAAGACATATCTTACAAATACAGGTCTGAACCGGATTCGAATCCACAACCTGGAAATATGCAGCGCAGTACTCTAACGACTGCGTCATCGGTAGACCCTAAGGCGTTTAGTAGAGAGAGAGGGGGGAGTTTATTCCGCCGTGTCTTACTTAAACTGGCTACATAAAACATGGCGGTAATAATATTCACGAAATGGCTGCTACTCCTAGTCGGCGTCCAGTTTAAGGGCCTCGGGCAGCAAGGTCTCGTGATATGTCATTATTAGGAAGTGAACGCACTCTGTCTACTAGCCTATAGTACCTGGTCAACACTTATCTTCACTGAACAGCGCCATTTTTAAGTACGAGACAGCGGTATGGTGGTGCCCTCTGTCGAATACACAGCCTATCGTGTTTGTTTACGGCACTGTTTATAAGATACGGGAGTTGTAAATACGAGCAACGACGTTCGTAAACATCGCGATAAAATAACAGAAGACATCCGGTAAAGTGATGAAGTTTCTTCGCCTGAAACCTGGAATGTCACGAAGCCGTTGACAGTACCAGCCAATACACGCATTTCCCACAGGCACGCACACACGCACGCACACATACACAGAGAGAGAGAGAGAGAGAGAGAAGAAAGAAAACAACATATAGTCTACAGTTATTATTTACCTTGTTTCATCCTTCACCGCTATTGGATGCCAGATAAGCACAATCCGACATAACTGTTGTTATCCAGCCAGCTAACCCGACGTTCTCTCGATCTGTCAGCGAATTGCATGCTCAAACAGCTCTGATAGGATTTACCCCCCGAACGAGCCGATAATATATCGATCCCCGTACCACTAGAAGGAAAACCGTAACGCATTAATGAGTCAGTGCGGAGGGTGGACGGTGGCGGCTGCAGGTAGGGGATGGGGGTGGTGCAGTGGCGTCTTCGACAGGTAATAATAAACGATTCGTGATTCATTCACGTCAGAATTCACTCATCGATAACTGACTAACCGAGTCTAATCCCCCTTACATCATAATGGACGTTGTTGTCATCGGGAAATATGACCTAATTCAAACCAACCGTCTCAATGTTGTTATTGATAAATGAACTAATTAGGCCGGACTTGTGTTCCGTCTTAGTTATGGTGCCAGCCTCTTTGTCGTTTGTAGATATCTCTCACTGGGTCACAAAATTCGATTGATCGTTGTCTATTCTGGAGCGCTTTTAAGTCGTAATCCTGTTTTGATGGACTCCAGGTGAGTTGTCTCATCGATGGCTAGCTCTAAACGACGCACCTCCAGCTAGAGCTCCGGGTGATTGGGGATCCGGGAGAGGCTTCCGGATACAGCTGCCAAGAACCGGGATCACCGGCTCATTGTCCAGGGACAGCCAACGATCCGTAGCTGTCCAGTAGCCAAGATCACAAAAATATTCCTCGGTCACCTTCTAGACTATATTCTCTTGCTACTGTCGGCGTCATCATATTATCAACTAATCGATGTGCGTCGGATGTGCGGATGCATGTTGCTCACCAGCCTGTGTGTCTGTCTCTGTGTGTGTGTTTAATCGAAGCTGTATAGAACAGAGGCTTTGAGAGATTACTTCTGGAATGACGGTCCAGGTGTGACTACAGTCGGAGAGTCCCGAAGTTGACCATTAGTGATCCTGTTCCGGATGTACTCTTGGACAGATGCCGTTCAGTGGAGCGATTCATCGATTGGTGCTGGACCGTGGCTGATCGTGGATTGTTTACACACGGACTGATAGCGGCGGCTACCGTGGCCTGATAGAGAGAGAGAGAGAGAGAGAGAGAGAGCATCGGTAACATCTGGTCCAGCTCACATGTAGAGAGAGAGAGAGAGAGAGAAATGGTTGGTACGTACTATAGTCCACCCACCTCTACATCCCAGCCCTTTGACAGGGATCGATGATAACCGTGCTGAGCGAGTATTGTCTCATTTATTCAATCTAACCACATATTCTAGTCAGGTGGCGTCTGTTTTTTCTATCCATGATCCTAGCGACGATTCTGTGTTTGTTTAAAGGTTATTTTGTTTTTGTGACTGGCAGACAAATGGCCGCTTGATTTAGTATGTTTGTACGATGTAGCCGTCGGAATGATAATATATGCGTCTGCGTATGTGTGTATATAGTGCGCGCCCATGTTCGTGTATGTAAATATGTATTTAGGTGTGTGTGTTTATGTGTGTGTGCGTGTGCGCATGTGTGTGAAAGTTCTTAATAGACCTTCTCACCATAAAATTCATGGTAATTTTGCATAGTGTCTGCGATGGTGAAATAATGAAACGACCTTTCAAAACCTCATAAAATTGTACGATTCAGCATATATATGCAATAAGCCTGAAGCATGATTACGTCACAAACCAAAACAAAACAAACCAGCCGCACTTTGCATTGTGGGGTTTATAGGGGGTCCGCTGAGCGATAATACCACAATACTCCCGCCATTTAAACCGTAAACGTCAATGTTCTGGATCTATTATAATCATGCCAAAAACTAACTTCTGTGTTCCGTTTAACTCTACTTCGACACCGAAAAAGTCGGCACTGTTGAAAAATTGTATTCCAAAACTGAAAATCAGATTATAACTATATGCTAATTGTCCGTCATTGCTACTTTATAAATGATAGCAAAGCGTGGTATTCAACATTGTAAACCATAGTACAATAATATTCACTGCACATAACAAAGACTGTTAAAGTGTGGTGTTCATAGTAAATAACACTAAAATTATACTTAACGAAAAGAAGAAGAACAGAGTCCAGTATATTGTTAAATTTAATTTATTATTTATGGATATAATAATATGGTAAATTACACTTTATTTACCAATATTTTTATCTATGATCTGATGCTAGGGAATTCTGGGAGACACGTGCACTCAGTAAAGGTTTTTTTACAACCGAAAATAATTCGTGCTATTTTGGGCTGAGTGAAAATATTACTATTTCTGATATTGTCGGAGGTATTAGGATTATTACCATAATATATATTATATGTACTAATATATATATATATATATATATATAGCTGCATTATATATGTACTAATATATATAATTTGTTTTCTATTTAGGTAGTGGTCGTTTGGTCACAATGCTGCTGTAAGAATTGGAAACATCACGAAAACCTGAGCCCACCCCTTATTATATGTAACATAATATATATATATATATATATATCCTTAATCATGTATAAACTAGAATTATTAAAACGAAGTTTATTTTTAAAGATTATATAACAGACAAATTTCTTCGTAGAATGATGACGATTGAACACTTGTCATAACATTATTAATTAACTACGGGTTTAAAATAATATTAATAATAACAATCATAGTCTCAATCATAGTACAAACTAATGTCATATTCACCGCCATTTGAAACTCGTTTGTCAGAAGTTTTTGCGAACACGCAGACAAACAAAGAAACACACACATATTCGCTTTTATTTATATAAATTATTAAACGTTATGATAGTGTATAATTAATCCCCAAACAGGAATTATTAACCATTCGCCATTTCCAGATTACCGGCATACATTATGATATTTAGGATTTTTTAATCTGCTTTTATATATATATATATATTGATTTACAGGATGCGCCTAATTATATATATATATATATATATATATATAGTCATATTTCACACTACGTTATTAATTGGTTCTGACATAAACTGGACGTAATGACTTTCGATGTAAATACTTTATTGTACATATATTGCTTGTTTTAACGTGTTTTTACTGTATTAAAAAAATATTGGCTTCTTTTACTACTAGCTGAGTGACGTCACGTCGGTCGTAATGACGTTCGCTGAGCTAAAACTTACTTTAGAAAAGTGGCGTAAAGGCGAATTAGACGTAGGCCGAAATGATGATGGGGGGGGTATTAGTGTATATATAGTTAGGAACAGAATTAAAGGCGCAGACATTTCCGTGGCGTAATTGATAGCACGGTTGAACACGGATCTGTAACTCCCGGGTTCAAACTCTGATCGGGCTCTGTCAAAAGGTAATTTCATCTTACAATTGACCTTTAGATGTCGTTTGGCCCATTTAGTCTACCGTGTGCACAAAAGTTGCCATAAAACACGAACATTTACATTTACAATTAAAGCCACACGTATACAATAGTTGATTTGATAACAACTTCAGTTAAAATAAATATAACGGACAATAGTCCAAATTGAACATTTTTTCGGAGTATAAACCTAGTTTACGACATCAGTCTCTGAATACTATATTGCACCTTGATGACTTGTACACTCCACCTAAATCTGCTCTTTCTCGATCTCCGATTTAAGCCTATAATTCGCAGAAATTCGTTTTTGATTAAGCCAGCCGGTCACCTAATAATTGGGTCATCGCGATTAGCACCGGATATTTCAAGGATTCAAACTACGAACGTTTCAACTGCATGGATCATGATTCCCGAAACACCTCCCTCCACTCTAAGTCGAATCTCTACGAATGATCGTCGTTGCCGACTTGGTTTCCGTCCCGATTTGATGACGTAAGCATGTCATTCGTCAACACCACCGTTCTGTTGTGTTCTGAAGATGGCGCCATTGTAGGCAGTTTTCGTCGAAATCCAAGGTCGAAATAGTCGAAATATGTCTTCGGTTTTGAGCCAAGTAACACATTGATGCGTCGTGCGTTTCTGGATGATAGTGAAAATTAAAATAAAAACAACAACAACAACACATTATTAAAGCATGCAGATTGATAGAATTGTGGTCCTACTCCATGCGGGGCCACTACGGCTTCGGCCTAGTCAGCTGTATGGATAACACGGCCCCCTGGCGGGTGCGCTACTAAACACAATTGATAATAATATACTGAGGTCATTATTTACCTGAGACAGATGATGAGACTGACAATAACTAACAAAAGGATGAATATAATAGCAGAAGCTATTGACAACATTAATATGGTCATATCTGAAAATAAATAATAAATGATAAATATCATTCTAATATATATATATATATATATATATATATATAATATATATATATATATATATATATATATATATATATATATATGAATTAATGAAAATTGACAAGATATCAAGCAGATAATTCCAATTCACCATCTTTAAGCCAAGTTGACTTCACGTTTGTTTTGCTATTTTCTGTTTGATTGGTATCATCTGATGTATCATTCAGTGTACGTCTTGTAGTGCTACTTCTGTTGTTGGTGGCTAGAAAAAGATTATTTTATGTTTCTGTGAATTTAGTGAAATTACTAAATTAAATTTCCTTAATGAAGGATTGACATTCGCAGCTTAGCTCGTTACCATTATTTGGTTTTTCGTTTGCATTTTAAAAATCCTTTTCATTAAACAATCGCCAAAGACTTTGTGGGTTGCTTTATTGCGTAAGAAATTAGCCCAATAGTTTATAAACCTGTTACGCTATTTAAGGCCTTTTGTACAAGTTCTATATTTCTCGTTGATACACCGACCTTGACACAACACCGCCCCTAAAGCTGTATTACAGTCTAATGATCGCCATGTTGTGGGCCCATTTCCGGATTCCAGTGCCAAACAGTTAGCCCGTCTCTCGGGTTTATAAGGTTCTCCTTGGTCCCAGTAGGAATATGTAATTGTCCGCGTTCCTGAAATGTGATCGCGGATATATCAATGTTCCCGCTCAATCATTCATCCACATATACCTGTGTATTTGGGAAAAGGACAACACACACACACACACGCGCGCGCGCGCGGACACGCATGGACACATACAGACAGAGAGAGAGAGAGAGAGAGAGAGAGACAGAGAGAGGACGTGCGTGCTTCGTGTAAGAATAACAGGAACAACATGACCCCCCCCCCCCGGAGGTCACCTTCGTAAATCTAACTAAATATGTGTGGAAGTACTGCGGCCCCATTCTGCGACTACTCCTCTTTAAAGTGAGGCCGGACGCATGCGCGGATGTGTGTATGTAAGTGTGTGAGAAACTATATATATATATATATATATATATTGATTTACAGGACGTGCCTAATTGTAGTCGAACAGAAAATGAGTAAGTGAGTGAGTCAGTTCTTTGTTTGGCCTCGGGGCTTGTCACACATGGCACACATGGCCGAGGTACGCCTGCCTTGGAAAATACGATATAAGTCGGATTCGACGCCGAATCTAGAAGTTTTAAAGCATTTAAAACAGTCTGTAGAAATAAAGCGGAAACTGGAAACTGAACAGATATGAGGACATTTACAGAATGCTGTTGATTGACGTGATTATTGGCTAGCAAGATATCACATAAACGCTATAGATATATGCGGTGATGTATGCTACTGACCATCTCTTGAAATACGTACTTGCATGTAAAACTATAACATGCTATCATTAATCTGAAAAATAATGGCCAGACAATTGCCTTGTTGTCCGCAAATGACACATATGGTGGACGGAATCAATCAGTGCAGCAGACGGGTGGCGACGCATGTCGCATATTAAATGAAATGAAATTGTCTATGATCAAGACCATTAAATCCAGATCAATATCATCAACCAGCCGGCGTATGTCTGTTGATAGCACAACGCGACTGCTTAAAGTCCGTTTCTACACAACAGATCGTAATCATGCCGAGCGTACAACAACAACAACAACAACAACCAGTACGGGTCTATGATGGACGGGTCTCTTTGGAGCGGCATTAATTAACTTGGCCGAGTTAAATGACAAATTGTAATTTCGGTCGTTCTCTCGGATTTCAGACATTTGAATTAATGTCGGGCAACATATCTATTTTAGATTGTTTTTGTTATTGTAACATTTAGTATAATTTTCTTGTAGATTTTTTTATACACGTTTTGTATCAGCCCAAGGATGACGCGCTAACCATGTTAGTGTGAGTTTGTGTGGTGTTTGTGGAACTATTTGTCATTGGGCTATACATACGGGCAATTATATATCCCACGTGTTTTTTGTCATGTCCGGATAATTTTTTTTTAAATTGAGAGAAATCAACGAAAATTTTGAATTTGCCATGGCGAGTTTTTAACAGAGAACCCGGATGTAAAAACATTTTACAACATAAACCGCAATAACTAACGTAAACATTCAACTGATTAACATCTAGAGTTATAAATGAACAAGTTGAGCTTTAAAAGCTGTATAAACAAAATTGTAGTCGCTTTCTAATAGCGTTCTCCCATTGTGACCAGCTTAAACGAACTAATTATGGATCTTCTGTGAACAGATTACTACCCACATGTGTAGTTTTTCTGTTTGCCGCTAGGTGGCACAGATACAAATTTTCTTGTAGTAAAATGCCAAAAGTGTCCCGACCAACATCTAATAGAAGTATTCCTTTCAAAATATTGGCGAGTTTTAGTTATTCTCTGTTTTATGCATTTACTCTGAAATCTATCACACGACTAACTGCCTTAAATGACCACCTATCTACAAAGAAATCACACAGCAACATAATGCATGTCTATACATTTAAAGAAATTATAGATTATTTCAAATATAAATTTATATGCGATACATGTTTCAATTAGATTAACATTAAAACAGTCAGTACGAAGTACATTATACGGTTGTAGGCCAAACTTTATGTTTGCTATAAAATGTGAATATATTTGATTAATGATTAAATATTTCATTTACAAGATAACTTACGCCCTAACTTACAGTTACAAGATAACTTACAAGATAACTTACATTTACAAGATATTTAAGTTTTTGATCATCTGAATTAAATCAATAATAAAAAGGCGAAATATTTGGATGAACTTCCGCCAAATCTCGATCGATTGAGTTGACTTGTTTTCAACTTCAGCATGGCCAGTATAATCAAGTTAACAATGGCAAACTATCCAATTATTTTACAGACAAATCCTTTATTATGGACCTATAGACAGTCTCCGTTGTCAGTTGTATTGAAAGACCACCTGAAATAGTCCTAATAGTAGTCTCTTATGACTGATAGAGAGAGAGAGAGAGAGAGAGAGAGAGAGTTGCCTATTTATTATTATTATTATTATGTGCGATTGTTAGCAGGGAATCTTATGGTTAATTCTTTAAAGAAATATCTAATTCCTTTTCTTCCATTTGTTACTGGGTAAATCCCTCCCTCCCTCCCTCCCTCCATCCATCCATCCATCCATCTAGGTAGATATTTAGTTATGTAGGTAGGTAGATATATTAGTAGGTAGATAGAGCGAGAGAGGGGGATAGAGAGACGGGGGAGAGGGAGGGGGAGAGAGAGAAACCAGAAAGAGAGAGAGAGAGAAACGAGAAAGAGAGAGAGAACGAGAGAGAGAGGGGGGGGGGGAGTGGGAGGGGGGAGAGAGAGAAACGAGAGAGAGAGACCATCATTTGAACTTCCTCCGTTATACTTTCCACTAAGGGACACTCACCATTACGTAATGTCCAAGCCCATAGTTCACGCGTCAGACCTATCCACATGACTTCCTCTGTCGAGCCCATTTCGTGCTCAATTCTGCTAATGACGCCGTTAGCGACTTCCACATCATCAAAGCTGATTAGATCTCCGTTACCTTGGAGACATTTATTTCTAGCCGAGAACCACGTGTACCCATTTTGACTGTGACACATTAAGACACAAATATTGGCATTGTGATATACTATATGACACTCGGTGAATATTGTCTTGTCTCTACAGCCAGCTGTGTAATGATAAAAAGTACAAAAATAATTATATATATATATATATATATATATATATATATATATATATATACACACACACACACACACACACACACATATATATATATATATATATATATATATGGCATATAAATAGGATTTGAACATTGGAATTAGTACGTTATTGATCTTGACAGTTACAAATCTCACTAAGAGAAGCATCAATTGTGTTATGTTGATTTAAGCATACATGTGTGTGTGTGTGTGTGTGTCCGCGTGCGTTCGTTTGTGCATGGGTGTCTACGTGGTCTATTTGTGTGCATGCGCGCATACATATATGCGTGCATTGATGGGTGCGTGAGAGTTTTAGAAGGGTACGATTAGACATTGGCACAGAGGATCACAAATCGTGATTACAACATCTGATTCGTGGGAAGCGAATTTTCATGCCGAGATATGCATAAAATCTCACCAGCCACAAAGTGACTTTAGAACAAAACTCAAAATGTATTCCTGGTTTGGTAGTGAGCCACGATGTTGTCGGTACATATCTAAATTATTGACTTTTCAGCTTTGCAAAATCTGGTACATGTATATCCTGATGATCATGTTACACGTCATAAATTAATGTGGGGGGGAGGCCAATCAGACTATTTTTGCATCTCTAGTGTGAGGCGTCAATTGTTTATCGGTGCTAACGTCTTCTATACGTTTGTCTAACAACAACAAAAGTTCAGAAAGGTCATAAGTTTCAATAATTATTTAAAACGATAATCATTCACGTTGCGGCAATGATTAGATGATGATGGTGATGATTGACTAAATGGGCCGAGCGACCTCCAGAGGTAATGAAGCGAAGTCGAAGATGAAACAACCTTCAGATATGCCCACGCCGTGATTCGAACACGGGTGGTAGTGATCTGTGTTCAAACACGCTACCGGTTAGACCACGGAGTTAGGCAAGTATATCCTGGAAGTCTGGAAGATGTTGTCTTTATTGTGTCAGTGTTTACAAGATCGGCTCGATCAATCCAATATTATGTTTGCTTTGAAACACACATTTACGCTAAACACGCTGTTCGTGTGTGTGCGCGCGCGCACGCGTGTGCGCGAGTGTGGTATGAGTATGGAATAATACACTGGCAGAGATAATCTCAAATTGTGAATTCAAAAGGTAGACGATTATCAGGGGATTGTTTAATGTCTTACAAGTCATTAAGTTGCTTCAAGTGGTTATTCGTATTTGATATATAATTTAAATGGCTATTTTCAATAATCATACGATAATCAGTTAGAAGTTCTAAGCATATTGTACAAATGATAAGCCGATCTAAGGGGAGATGTCCAGGGGATTAAATCTTCTTTTATTAGATGGTCTCTGAGTAAAATTTCCCAGCTCCCTATAAACACCAAGTGTCATCTGGTCAATTTAAGTGAGCTCTGGTGGCCTAGCGCTTAAGCACCGGCACTTCGTGCCAACGGTCGCAGGTTCGAACCCCGTAAGAGGTCGAAACTTTTCCAGGGATTAATTTCTCGGCTCACTACATCGTAGGTGGCTGACCACATTAAATGGCGCTGCCGTCTCCACTGAATTATTTAAAATAAAGGGGGACGTTAAATACCCCCTGAGGACGTAAAACACTCTGGCAGTGACCACCCTCAGAATATTTCGGCTCCATCTTTCCGTACTGCTCCCCTGTGAGTGGTGGGGGAGGAGGTCTCTCAACCACTCCAATGCTGATTAAGCGACAGCCTGGGGATTCTCCCCGAACAACAAAACCATGGTCAATGTAAGTGATCGTTTCAAATTAACTTGAAAGAATGATGCAGTCAATTAGACAATAGTTATGGGGAGATCATGAGTCAAAACTTTTTTCTTTTTACTACGTTAAATCACGAAACCGGTACGTCCAAAGTACCCCCCCCCAATACAAGTCTGTAGCTGGATATATGGCATATATGATTATAACATCAATCGCCTTCACCGAATTCAGAATAGTGCAGCTCGCATAATGACGAATACTTGAAAATATGATCATGTCACCCCCAACTCTTCAATAACTACATTGATTGGGGCCCGGAAATAATGGCACTGGGGAATGCGGCACCGGAAAAAAATGCGCTGGAAAAAGATGGCACCTGGAAGAAATGGCATCTGGAAGAAATGGCACTACGCAAATTTGGAAAAAGTGGCACCTGAATTTTTTTTAGCGCTGATTGACATTGAGTTATTGGTAGTAGTAGGTGAAGTCCTGCTTAAAAACAATTCATATTAGCACATCTGAAGGAGCGGCTTCCCACATCCTAGGATTAACTGCCAGACATAATCCCTTGGTGTCACCGCATCTTCTTTGAAAAACTGAGCAGTTCTATTGCAAGCAGATGTATATTTCTTATAAATACCAATGAAAATATCATTAGTTTTCATTGACTAGTGAGCTCCGGTGGCCTAGCGGTTAAGCACTCGGCACTTGGTGCCAACGGTCGCAGGTTCGAACCCCGTAAGAGGTCGAAACTTTTCCACGTTAAATGGCGCTGCCGTCTCCACTGAATTATTTAAAATAAAGGGGGACGTTAAAAACCCCCTGAGGACGTAAAACACTCTGGCAGTGACCACCCTCATGGCATTTCGGCTCCATCTTTCCGTACTGCTCCACTGTGAGTGGTGGGGGAGGAGGTTCCTCAACCACTCCAACATAGAGGCTGTGCTGATTAAGCGACAGCCTGGGGATTCTCCCCGAACAACAAAACCAAAACCAACCATTAGTTTTCATTATAAAGTTTGACTCTGTTCATAATGGAAGTCATAACTAGCAACAAAGGTGGTCAGAAGTTAATTGTCAATGGCTTCATCTACACTAAACAGATAACTAAGCCTCGTAATATAAGGTAGCGATGTGTAGGACGTACTACTGATTGTTAGGTAACCCTAACCACAACCTTGGTTAATGATGATCCAAAGTTAGTTATTTCCAAAAGTACTTTTAAGCAGCTATACAGAACAAATAAATAGGGTGCCATTTTTTAATCCAGATTTGCGTGGTGCCATTTCTTCCGGGTGCCATTTGTTCCAGGGGACCTTTTTCCGGTGCCATTTTTTCCGTTGCCATTTCCCCAGTGCCATTATTTCGTACACCCAGATTGATTACCTGTTAGACAGCGTATCCATTTAAAGATTTTAAATCTATCAATCATATGGCACCTGAATACCTATGTGAACTGGTGTCCGTTAGAAAGTCATCCGGAAAACTCAGGTGATGCAGTCAGATACTATTGCAGGTGCCAGTGTCTCGGCTCAAGTCATATGGTGATTGTGCGTTTAGTTTTGCACAAAATTATCAAATATACATTATTATTATTATTATTATTATTATCGTCATCATTATATAATTTATATAAATTTTCCCAAACGAATGTTTCAAATGTCACCTAACAGAAGGATAATACGAGAAAGACTTCTGAAATAATATCTACTCACCCATTATAAAGCTGTTTATAGGGAACGAAATAAGCAGCCAAATTAGACTGCAACTTGCAATATGCTTAATTATTTTTAGGTTAATTCCAATATTTAGCGTGGCATGTGTGTTATGGGGAGTACGTTTGGTGTTTTGTGCAAACGGTACGTGAACCATCGAGAAGCAATGCTTGTTAGAATAGGCAATTGTTTGCGTATGTATGTCATTACGTCAGGTATATGTTATATAAAGTGAAGTGTATGTTGCAAACGATACGAGTTCCTTGGTAAAGTGGGATGTTGATATATTGTTAAACTTTATTCACAAACACAACCGCACACAATTAGCCAATCTTCTTTCGGGGGGTTAGGTTAATGCCTACGTGGGTAGTGATTAGGTGTGCTGGGTTGAAACAGGTACGAGTCGGGTGGCAAAGTGTATAGTTCATGTTAGTAAAACCTGATTGTCACCAGAGAATTTCCCCGTTATCTCAGCCCATCAACATTGCAGCTCCAGAGCTCCATTAGGCATCATAGCCAGTAATACATCCCACGGGTGTTTATTTTTGGTGAGTGTGGTCAAATGTATTTTGCAAAACAATAAGGGTAAAATATCCAAAGTGAGTTAATATTAAAAACGTGGGCATCACTGATATTGCGGTGGGTGGAAATTGGGGGTGGGAGTGGGTTGTAATTAAGATCGGGCAGACACAAAGGTGAGAGAGGAGTGGTAAAAAGGTAAAAATGGTATTGGTTCGAAGCCGACACTGAGTTTTTTCTAAGAAAGTTTTCACTCACCACCTGACCCGTACCTGTTTAACCCAAGACACGTACTTCAACTGCCCGCGGCGCACACAACCGCGAAATTATGTAAATTTTGTAATTTTATAATTTTCACATCGCAACGATTACCATTTTGAAGAACAGTTTAGCGGGGGGTTCTCGCACGACAACTGAGGTAAACCAGAAATTGTGCAAACATATGCAAATATGTGGATACCCGCCTAGAATCTGCACTGGATATTGGTGCGTACAATTTACATGCAGCCGTACCTGTGACATCAAACTCAATCTAGCCAATACCTACGATGACATCTGAGGTAAACCCAAAACTGCTACATATATGCAAAGGTGCATACCCGCTTAGAATCTGGACTGGGTGCTGGTATTTCCAAGGTATATATATATTCATACCTCCGACATCAAGGCATCTCAGTCAATTGATTCTACAAGAAATCATCTAAATGTCCTGACAACATGTTCCCAATATAACCTAATTTATTCAACCCACTATTGCCATTCCATACAGTCACATACCACAAAACTCACACACGAAAAATATCAAACATTTTAAAGAAAATTTATTCATATACCAAACTCAAATGCTAGTTCTACCAGACATTTTTTTAATTATAATTGCTGATGGTGGCATGGGTGCGATTAAAAGAATGTTTTCTATTTTTATTTTTATCGTTGAAAATCCCGGGAAAATACAACAATTTTATTTCATCAAAAATTGCCACCCATTTGCACCAACGAAAATGAATAAATTACAGGTCATGTAGATTATATTACAACCCATAAACAAAAAATCCTCCCAGTTCCTCGCGAAACGATACCAATTTATGATGAAAAATATTGAATAAATGAGAACTGCTCACAAATACAGTATTTATTTTCGAATCAAGGAATTGTACAACGTCTAATGATTGGTTTCTCGATCAGTCAGAGGCGAATAATCCAGAATATCCATATTGTCGCCCATCCTTCTAACGTGCCACTAGTAACGTTTATTTGAAAAAATTACAACATCGAATACTCAAACGTTAATTTTCTGGGTGCTAAATTATATTGTGAGTGTATTTTGGATTTAGGTGTGTATATATATATATATATATATATATATATATATATATATGTTTATGTAGTGTGTCTGTGTGTGTGTACGGGTGTTTGTCAGGGTTGGGGTAATTGTAATCGGCAATCGTAATCGATTGTAATCGATTACATGATCTCAAGTAATCGTAATAGTAATTTGCAGATGCAATGTAATCGTAATCGATTACATTGTAAATGTAATCATAATCAGCGATTACTTTCACGATTACACAATGTGTTTCATTATTTACCATGTTATATCATGCCTGAGATATGGTTTGATATGTAAAGCAAAAGATAACAATAGAACTGATTTACCCATTGACGAACTGCTGTCATATTTATACAAATCATGATTGGTCAGTTTATTTGTTCTATGAACATGAAAGGAAAATGCGTTGAAACACTGCTTCGGATGTTGCCGCTATTATAAGTCATATAAACAAGCATTTCAGATGAACTTGTGTTGATTTCACACGGTTATGCCCAAGTTAGTCACACAGTCAGTAATCGTGCATGACTTCTTTCTGATACCGCCGTTTAAATTCCAGCTGCAAACGATCCTGATTGGCCAACAGTCGGATAACAAGGAGCCATTTTAAATTAACGCATGTGTTAGTGGATATAATAGTGGGTATTAGCCGGATATCAAAGGTCGAAGTATGAAGTTGGGAGGTGGTCGAGTTATACAAAGAAATATACAATTTTAAAGCATAGCAATAATTTAAGACTGAAAAAAGTGGTCCATTTACAGAGGTGGTCAATGTTGGGGATTTGACTATATCTTAATTATCCTATATAGTATATAAACCTTACCTGGCACTAATATCAGTTCGCACTAATCCCAGTTATCTCTATAAATACCTGTGCATTCATGGCAAATGCATTACTTGCTCCTTTGCTCTATGGTGAATATTGATCTCAGAAATATTAAAACAAATTAACGTCGTACAATGGCATCAAAGTCTCTTGTACATTTTCATTTCAAGAATATACTATAAAATGCGTTTGATTCTTACATAGCAACATGTAAACACTGTAGCATGTTTATATCGGCGTTATACATGTAACTGAGTAAATATTGATGAAGAATCACATTCATGTTTGTGTTATATACATTATAATCATGATTGTAATCATGTTTACTTTATAATGTAATCGTGTTCGTAATCGATTACCTTGGTCCTGTAATCGCCCCAACCCTGGTGTGTTCGTGTGCGCGTGCGTGTGTGTTTGAAACTAACCTGTAGCCTTACTGGACCTGCGGGTCTAGTAAAATATTTTAACCCTAGACCCGCTGTGCTGACACTTGACCGAGTGAGCAAAACAGTTACGAAGATCATACCTCCATGAAAGTTTTAAAAAAAATACAGTAATATTTTGCACTTTGAGCATAAAAATGACTTCTCAGGTGAAATAAAAAAAAACATTAATTTAAGTTTCAATGTTTTATTTACATCAACAGATAATCCATCATAATAATGCAGGCATAACCTGTTGTTAAACACTATTGTCATCATCTATTTCAAAGTTTCGGATATTACATCCTCCTCTTTCTGATCTCCCTCCTCTTCATCGTGTGTATCCCCTGCATCTTCCTCGGGTCCAATTAGCTGTTCCTCTGCACTCTTACTATATGCTCTTCATTATCTCGCAGGATCTGGGTCAAACTTATCAACAGCTGAACTTGTCAGCTGAATGGTCATTGGGTCATTTAGTACTGTATTTTAAAATCAGTTCAGAGATTAATCAACTGATAAAGAAGCTGGATTAACCTACTTACATGTCTGACGTTGCATAGGCATATTAGACTATAAGTAGGCCTAATAAATAAATAAACAAAAAACCCTAAATATTATTAATAATGTATGATTCATATTTATGTTGGCCTGCTTAAATTTTGCCTCCCATAAAAATTTGACTTTATCATGTGCCATTATTATTGTTGTTATTTGATGACCAAGCAGTAAATTCCACAATTCTTGTGGCTTCCACAACTCCCTGTTTGCTGTCAGCAAATATGACATTAAGTGCACATACTATTTTCTTTGTGTGAAATACATTGATTTAAAAAAATAATAACCTTTTAAATAAAATAATTTTAATATGCGCATAATGGTTCAATAAAACATCGCATACACTTACACACATACGGGGAGTTTATCTCTGGGTAACATTCAATATCCTTATATAGAATCATCGTGGAAATTCATAAGCTGTTTGTGACGTCACCACTCTCTGTAAACATGCACTGAACAGTCCTGCATATAGTATAATTAATTATCAACATAGCTGCCAGCTATAAATAATTCATGAAATACAAAACGTCTTGTAGCCTTTCTACCAGCACAAACAATTTATGTATTATATGCAAGAAAAAAAGTGACGGATTAACCAACGATTAGAATAAATTAATTCCTATTGGATACATCTGAAAAAGATGTTGGCCGCCAAAGAATTGCTTTAACTACAACACGTGCCGTGTAAGCCCAGTTTTCCATGCATGGCGTCAGTTACTCGTTTCGCGCAACAGATCCGTGGTCATGATATCGACGAACAATGACTTTCAGCCATTCATTGTGCATGGAAACCCGGACTTATCAGCAGCTTTTTAAAATTGATTTTATTTATTTGGCAACATTCCAGTAGAGTATCGAAAAGATATACACAACACTTGCATATGCACATAGCTAATAAGTTAGATATCTTCCCAAATTTTCCGTGTGATTTGAAAGTTCGTTTGCGCTTCGTTTTTTTGTTTGCATTCTGCTTGAGATCTAGTTGCTGGTTTGTCAACTTTAAATTTCGGAACACTTAGCTGTTTCATTTCTTTAACAAATTGCCAATTTTTTAAATAAAACACGCTTACCGGGAAAACACGACAAGAATTGAAAGAGAAAAAATGCTGAAATTCCAGCTGACGGATTTTAGCGTGTACTACTTTTGTCTTCACTCGGAAGGCTTATTTACATATTCAGATAAATTGAAGAACATTGATCATTCCAAAAGGAGCGAACGTCAATTGTGACGGTTCCAGGTTACGCCAATTTGATTCATAGCCGGACATGTGTCCTAGATTTGAATTAATAAAGTTAACAAACAGGTGTGCGCCTGGTTATTTGTCAAGTAGCTGTTAGAATTAGTCCGTACTCATTTTTATTATTTTTCCATTAAAATGGATACTAGACCGCCAGGTCGAGTACTATGGCATTGATACTAGACCGGGCTTTAAAACAATGATCCCGGTCGAGCGGTCGATCATTAATACCGTGCGCACACGCACACGCACACACACACACACACTATATATATATATATATATATATATATATATATATATATATATATATATATATATAGCTCCGGTGGCCTAGCGGTTAAGCACCTGGAACCTGGTGCCAAGGGTCACAGGTTCGATCCCAGCAAGAGGTCGAAACTTTTCCAGAGATTAATTTCTCAGCTCACAACATCGTGGGTGGCTGATCACGTTAAAACGCGCTGCCGTCTCCACTGAATTATTAAAAATAAAGGGCGACGTTAAATACCCCCTGAGGACGTAAAAACACCCTGACAGTGACCACCCTCAGGGTATTTCGGTTCCATTTTTCCGTACTGCTCTGCTGTGTGGACAGCCTGGGGATTCTCCCTCAACAAACCGAAAGCAAAGCTATTTATACATATATATATATATATATATATATATATATATATATATATATACATATATATATATATATATATATATATAATCATTATTTAAATAGCATTAACAAAATTGTGAGTAGAAATCTTCAGGGGACCCGCAAAATGGGCATAGGGCCATTTACTTAGACCTAGTGACTATACGATGCAAGGGTAAGGCTGTCAGCTGTAGCGGTGAAAGACTGAAGTACCGGAGTGGGGGGGGGGCATCAGGTACCCTGCCGTGGGTTTAATACAACCCCGGGAAGCATCCATAACAGAAGCCAAACATTATCGCAACGATAATAAACAGAATTAATACCATTCCAGAATACACGTGGGAAAACAAAGAAAGTTGAGGAGATGGACCCTTCGATGCGCCTCATTGATGAAGATATCCGCACCGAAATATAATAGTTGGATATACACAGAACTGTGAATATCTCTCACCAGAAATGAGATGAAGTCCGTTGAGACAAACCTTCGGTATCTTCCACCTTCATTATACCTTCACTTGTCAGTCAGCATCAAGATTAAGAATGAAAAGCTCCTTATTACACCCGTAACACTGCCCATAATGTGACCCGAATATCAACCCTCATTTCTCCCACCAATTCAGCTTAGTCTCAATGACGTATCGAAGCACAAATATAATGATCTATAATGGTGTGGTTGATGCGATGAGCCATTTTCTGTTGTTTTTATTACGTGCAGAAGTTCTAAAATACCGAGCCAATACACCAGCTACCCAAAGGAATCGACGTGCAAGACACCTTTGTACAGAAGCAATGAAAAGCTCGTAGCTCGTACGTCGTACCAACAAAACTCAGTGTGTTTCAGTCGCGGATTAAACATCGCCAGATGTAGGTCTTCTTTATGGTATACCACAGGGATCTGTTTTAGGACCAAAGAATTACTGTATGTATACCAAACCGGTAGGTGAAATTATTAAACGGCATAATATTAAATATCACTGTTATGTCGATGATACACAAGTGAATTTAAAGCCATGTGATAAATGGGGGTGGCATTTCATCTTCAATTCAAGATTATATTGAAGACATAAGTACTTGGATGAACAGCCACATGCCGAAATTTAATAAGGACAAGACAGAATTCATTGTTTTCTCATCCACGCAACATGTGAAGAAAACTGAGCATTAAGGTAGGATCCAGTTATATAATTCTTCCATGTGTGTAAGAAATCCAGGGATTATGTTAGATAATACTCTAGGAATGGAGAAGCAGGTGAACCCTATATGCAAGTCTATAAATGACGAGACATGCAAGGCTTTAGTCCAAGCCTTTATTATTTCTCGACTCTCTCTGAGAAACCGCCTACAGCGAGTGTAGAACTGTGCTGCACGTCTGGTGACACGCAATTGCAAAAGGGAACATATAAAACCAGTTTTGTTCCACCTGTACTGGCTTCCTGTACGCTTCAGATCACTGTACAAGATCCTGTTTCATACATTCAAAGTACCACTTTATCTAAGTGATCTGATATGAAAATATATATCAGTGAGAATGCTCCGATCTGAGTCCTATTCACTTTTGAGGGTACAAAAAAAGCCATACAGCAATGTACGGAGAGAAACTCAGCTCCCTGGCTGTGGAATAAGTTGCCAAACCATATTAAAGTTGCAGCAATTAAAGACATATTTGATAAGGTTAGTAAAATCCACTTATTTAAATTAGCCTATTCATAATATTTAGACCAGTTCATTATGTATGAAATGTATTTGTGCTATATGAGCTCAGAATATGTTTTAATTGTGT
This sequence comes from Paralvinella palmiformis, assembly GCA_025642065.1. Taxonomy (NCBI): domain Eukaryota; kingdom Metazoa; phylum Annelida; class Polychaeta; order Terebellida; family Alvinellidae; genus Paralvinella; species Paralvinella palmiformis. The sequence continues at coordinate 1,858,750 of JAODUP010000005.1, read as the reverse complement.
TTTAAATGTAAAGTACCTTAGAGCAATTAAAGCTGAATAAGGCGCTATATAAAATACTATTATTAATATTATTATAGTATCAAGCTGAAAATGTTGATTATGGGAGAATGACTCTTGGTTATTTTGTAGCAAAAAAAAAACACGTTATGAGTCGGAAGGCAACATTTCTCTTAATTATGAAAGCTGTAAGAAAGGTACCTGGGTTAAAAGTTAACATCTTAAAGCCATTGGGTACATAAAATATTTTCTACAAATAGATCCTGAACCAGTCCAACGAAATGTTGTGTACCGAAATTTGGTAGGATTCGAGATGACACAAATACCAAGTTGGACATTTATTATATGAAATGTTATATCTGAAGAAAATAGATGGATTGCAAGAGACACAGCCAATTGTGTATGAGAAATGATGTATGACCGGGCTCCTGTCGGAAGCCTGAATTGAGGTCAAGGCTTTGATGAGGTAACCGCCCCCTTTGTTTGATTATTATCTACGCCTGCAATGTACGTGGTTAGGTATCTAGAACTATGCATGATGTAGAAAATGTATTAAGCACATCTTAAAATAGCCATAAAGATTCTACTCCAAAGCTGCAGAGATTACAAAGATATAAAATCGTTGAGGGTTTTTTTTTCAGCTGAAGAGTCTCCGAACTGGTATTGGTGCAAATAAAACAGTCAGTGTTGAATCAGCTAACAACTGTTGTATAGTCTACCATTAAATGTACGGTTGGACTGTCAGTCGCAAAACAGAACTTCAACAAGAAGAATGGCTCTTTTGTGTCAGTGGATGGAAAATAAAATAGATATCGAATCAAAACATCTGTATCGGTGCCTTCTTTTTGTCAATTCTACTTTATTCCAAATGTGAACGTATTGATGATATATCGCCTTATAGTTAATTAGTTATGTCTTAACAAGGTACGACTGAATGGCCTAAATTGTGCCGATGTGTCGTTAAACAACATTCATCCATACATTAACAAGGTACAACAACACACCGAGAGCCTATGGCATTGGGAAAGGAGGGCTCTGCTTGGAGCAGGTATGCAGCCCGTAAGGACTAATTCAGTACATTTGGGTTACCGAATAAGCAGCTAAATGAAATAGATCCGGTGGGACATCAAGCCATGGCCATCATTTACTGCTGTTAACTATACTTTGTATTGGACTTAAAAGGTTGTTACTAGATCCAGTTATATTCCACCTGAACGCCTTCCGTCAACTTCAGACTCGTTCAGGCTCTACGGTCGTTGGGTGTACCACCAAGTACAGGCCTGGTCAGGCAACCGTTTAGAACGAACTGAACGGTGTTGAGATCTTCGTATCAGAGGACAATAGTATATGGTAAGGCTACATAAGATAGATCATCAGGATAAGACTCCTGCTGTTGAATCTCTCGTGAAAATAATCAAACGCAACAGTTGGGGGGTGGGGATAAATGTTTTTAATGATCTTCAGTACTCACCAGCATGTTAACAGTGTAAGAGCATCACATGCATTAATGTTGACGACTAAAGAGTAGCCCATAAAACTATTACCCCCCGCTATTAGTGATTGGCAACGATTGACTGAATGAAAGTACGTCGGAATACCTAAATCGTTCTACAGTTTGTGTGTTCACTTTGACGTGGCATTGTTGTTACTGAAACATTCGATATTTAGAAAACTGTGAAATGAATTGTTTCAGCAATTTCAAACTGCAAATTTCAAAATGTTATTAGACATAATAAAATCAGACATAAATATCCAGAAGATGAACACTGTTCAGACAACGTTAACATTATAATCACAATGCATTTATAACATATAATATATATAACATTTGCATATTTATTAGTGGTAGCCATATTTGATTTTAAGATGGTGGTCATCATTATCTTTCAGGATATTGTCAGTGGATACTTTTTATTTTCTTTCGTTTCGTGATTTGGTCATGAAAAACAGGGATAGCATACGAAAGCGTAATTAAACACTTATTTCCAGTGTGGTCCCCTTTTTATTGAGTGGTTGTTCATATCTCCTCCCACACCACTCACAGGCTAGCAGTAGGGAAATATATATACACACGTATATATACACGTATACACGTACAGTGTCACTGGGTGCAAAGACCTTGGTAGTTATGTCATCTGGAGCTAAGTCACTGTTATGTCACTTATCATATATATATATATATATATATAATATATATATATATATAAATCACGTATATATACACGCATACACGTATATATATATATATATATATATATATATATTTTTAAATGCGTACATATACACGTACAGTGTCCCTGGTGCCAAGACCTTGGTAGTTATGTCCATCTGGAGCTAAGTCACTATTATGTCACTTATCATGACATTCTAGAAGGACCATCTTATATTTCAAAATGACGATCATACATGGTAGCCATAGGATTACATCAATAGAATCATTGACAAAATATCAATAATTGTTTTTCTCCAAAACGTAGACCCTGAATACAGGCAATATATTGATAATTTCAATCGCATCAATTTAAAGCCTCGAGTGTACATACTCCGCTTAAAAATATATAAATTTAAGTAGTTTCCATGGTCCGGTTTTAGCGAGTTTTTAGCTTTTCTCCCCCTGAAATCCAGACATGCTAGAGACATCAGAAACCTTTCAGAGTAATTCGTTGAATCTCAGATATTTAATGAATGGAATATGAAAGCTACAGAGTCAACGAGATTATAACTAGTCTCATAACTAGATTTGTTCCGCGAATTAAAAAACTAAATACTAAAAACTAAATACGCGCGCGTGTATGTGTCTGTGTGCGTGCGTATGTGTGTGCGCGCACAGGGGGCGTGCCCGTAAAGGGACAATGAGACCGTCAGTCGAGCAATTCATCAACGCGCCAAGCACACCCACGAGTACGCACGCCCGCACGCCCGCATGGACATAGATGTTCGCATTAATAGGTTTGCCGTCTACAAGTTATAAAATAATTGTAATCAGATATAACCAATATTACATTCATCATTCATTATTGTGCAATTATTGAAATTTGATTACCTGAGGGCAGGTGACATATGTATGACTTAAGAGCGCGCATACACGGCCAGGTGTCGTATACTCCAGTAACACTAATAGAGGCACATTGTTCGTCTGTCTGAGAAGCGAGATTGAAGCCTGAAACATGAGCACATATAACACTGAATTATATCCCTGTTATGATCTCTACCTGACGAGATCCGTGGTAAACGTTGTGGCTTTTACTGTCATATCCAGTAAGACTGGGTTCATTATCTGCTTTTTCTATTGCCGCATTCATCTGAGGTAAGCGAATTATGCATATGTACGTACACGCCTTCTAGTTTTCAATGATATCGCCAACGAACTACTCGAGGAGGAGGGGGGGGGGGAACTTCGATTAAATCTTGTTATTGAAGGGGATGAAGTCATTGTTTCAGGAGTTTTTCGAAATAACATTGTATAAATGACGAATAGATACGAAAATCCTGAGTCTGTTTTTATAGTGAATCTTTTCAGCCCTTCATAAAAGGGCACTGGACTTTTTTTATGGCGCATGCACGATCTTGACGTCTATATTTAGTTGTGGGTCGGTCAAAAATACGTTCAATTTCGAGACGCTCAGGCATGTTTTGGAATGTTCGTCGATCTTCCCCCAAAAAACGTTCATCACGTAATTTGTTAATTTTGTTTTAAAAATGCAATATTCAATATCTTTTGTCAGTCAGGTTGTGAACTGATAATCGAAAGCTCTAACAAGTTATCTGCCATATGTTGGCTTTGAAAGATAAATTTAATTACTAACCGGCAAAATCAAGCTATAAAATCGCTTGATTTAACATAATGTATTAATGTCATATCTCTGTAAAATGGTTATTTAATAATAATAATAAGAAGAAGAAAAATAATTATAAGAATAATAGTAATAAAACTGCTATTTATACAGCACAATTTCCATTAATAATGTTCAAATGCCCTTAACAAAATTGCTGGATTCACAGAACAAAAACAAATCTATTTCTGCAGATAAAGGGCGGTATTTGAGTGGGAAAATAGTGGCACTCTTCATTCTATATCACGGAGAGCATGCGGTTTTTATATTCCAGTTGAGACAGGACGAATTGATTAATATTCCTCACGTGAATGAAGTTGATATATTTTGACAACTCTAGAATCTAGACATGCAGTCTTTGTGAGTGGCCATAAGCCAAACGATTACTGTTCGAATGGCTGACTATTAGTACGAAGTGTTAGGCGTTTTAACTCTTATTATCGGGTACACTATTAATGAAAACAATTTATGTTTATGTGTGTGCGGGCATAAATATAAACAAAGTTTATGAGTGAATGTCACGTACAGATTTATTATGCCAGTCATTCAGTATAAGTGGTTTGAAATTTAGCGCTGATCGCGACCCGCAATCGTAGTGTTCCAGACTGCCGCCAGATGGCATACTAGTTGTGAATAATGTTTATTTTAATCACGTTTTCTGCAAACTTTATACCAACCCTGGTATTATAATTTATTATTGTCTATATCGTATGTTGATGTGTGTTTGTGTGTTTTAGCTCTCTCTCCCATCTGTGCGTATGTGTGTATGTGCGCGTATGTTTTTGTGTGCGTAAAACAAATTTTATCCGTCAGTTTATCCGTTAAAGAATCAGCCAGTTAACTAGTCAGACAGACAGACAGACAGAGTTACAGGCAGACAGCTGAATGGATACACAGACAGACTGCTTACTATAAAAAAAACTATATACCTCGGTATCTTGTGCCAGTAATCCATGTCCAGTTACTATCCAGCTGTACACCAGCTGTCCACAACTGTACATCATAACCATATACAGACTGGTCAACACAAGCCTTCTCTGTCTCATCAGTTATTATAGCCAGACGACAAAGTTCCCAGGCTTCTGACCACGTGACATTGACCTCCCCAATCACGTGATAAAAGGACCGGCCACACACATGATCTCGTGTCGGGATTAAATGTTTATTTATCGAGTCGGCAGTCACGTGCAACGACATACAAACGATTGCTCCTGAAACAATAATAGGATGAGATTTATATATCTCTTAAGTGTAATCTGTATCGTTGTGATGATGATGATGATGATGATGATTATGATGATGATTGATGCTTTATGGCCACATTGTGCATATGGTAGGCTAAAATGGACGTGGGATCTCCAAAGATAATGAAGCGAAGTCAAAGATGAAAGACCCTTCTGATATGCCCACGCCGAGATTCGAACACGGGTGATAGTGATCTGTGATCCAACACGCTACCATTAGAACATGGCAGCGCCCTTGACTAGAACTATAACAGTAACAACAATAACAACAAACAGTAACAACAACAACAACTTTTACTTAATCTCTCCTCGGTTCAACTACCTACCCCACAAATGACCTATAAACATGGCGTCGTTTTTATCATAACTCAGTGACAGCAATCACAAATAATTACTCCGAATTCGACAATCAGGACAGCTGCCTCTCGGATGATCTGCCACCTTTCACTCGACTCATATCGACAGCTCAACCCTTCAAAGTGTCTCGCTTCGTTGCCTCTTCACCGCAATTTGTCTTATTGGGTAGACAGAGCACCGATGACTCTATTTCCGTATCCCCCCCCCCTTTTCTTCTTCACGTCTCCTCTACCAGACATGTCTTCATAATCTGTGTAGGTTGTTTGTTTACGTTGTGCGCAGTAGTTAAACAAAATTGTTACCTCTCATAACTTGATGGGTTTTTTTAACGCCAGACACCGACCAAGTCATCACCTACAGGTGGGCGATAATGTGCTGACAAAGAGATCTATTGTATTAAGCGAGAAGAGTCGGTTACAACCTGCACGCAGGTATCCGTGACCATGCTAAACGTTCTTGAAAAACTTGTATCAGATTTGACTTGATTTGACTTGACTTGACTGACTGATTATGACTGACTTGACTTGATATGACTGACCTTGATTTGACTTGACTGACTAACTGACTCAGTGACTGACTGCCCGCTCGCCTGCCTGTCTGCCTCCCTGACTGACTAGCCGACCGATCGACCGACCGACTAATTAACTGGCTGATTGACTGACCGACCAACTGACTCACTCACTCAATCACACACTCACTCACCGAAGCGAGTACGCAGGTCATGCTAGTATTTAGAGGTATTTACATATACGTTTATAAATGTAAATATGAAATGTTGCTGTTTGATGGCCGTTTTTGTGTACTCGGTGTGATAAATGGACTGAGTGTCTTCCAACGTTAATCAGGTAAAGTGGAAGATGAAACACCCTTCAGACAAAGTTCAGCTCAAGCTTGAATCCTAGTGTTAGAGGTATGTGATAGACAGTCAAACAGATACAGAGGAAGGTACTGCTGGACACACAAGCACACGCACGCACGCACACGAACCCCCCATATATCCATATATATATAATATATATATATATATATATATATATATACGTCATATTGTTATATAATAGATAATGCTATCAATTTAATTATTAACATGTTGTCTTAGAACGAGAACAATTCACCTGTTGTCTGTTGTCCATTAACCATGTTATGAGGCAGAGACCATCTAAAGCTACAAAAAATCTCAGCCACATAAAAGCTAATCAAAATATCATCTTAATGTTGTAATAAGGATAACCATGAGAGAGAGAGAGAGAGAGAGATAGAGAGAGAGAGAGAGAGAGAGAGAGAGAGAGAGAGAAATCAGATTAATTGTCTATAATGAAGTAAATATAACGTACTTCTATAGACAACCAATATAACCCAAAGATCCTCTCCCTGTGTGTGTGTGTGTGTGTGTGTGGTGTGTGTGTGGTATGTGTGTGTGTGCGTGCGTGTGTGTGTGGATGTCTCAACCATGTTGAATAAAAAACACACACACACACACACACACACAATATATATATATATATATATATATATATATATATATATATATATAATTGGACATAAGGTCAGAATATTACAAATTTAGGTTTATGATATTTATATTTTATTTTATTCAACGATATATATATATATATATATATATATATATATATATATATATATATATATATATATATAAACAGTGAGCTCGGTCTGCATGAGTTTCAGGTTTCAATGCACGTGTACATGGCAATAACATTAACTAGAGTCTCGAAACTCGATGATAACCCGTAGGTAAGATGCTCAATAATTCACCTGTTAACAGATAGGACTCTGCTCAGGTAATGATTACCTGTCTGGCTACTGGTGGCTGATGTATTTATCTAAACGACGTCAACAAGTCACGCTAGTCTCCTATCTAGAGATCACAGGTCGGTTAGAATTAGAGGTGTCAGGACACAAACCCAGCTATCGACTGTCCTCGGTTAAAAGGAATCAGGATTACGACGTTATCGCTAAACCTGTGTGTATGATCTTCCGCAGAGATGACAGGACATTAGGAAATACTGCCTAACCATCACATACATATACATGGATAGCACATACGCATAGTCCGTATGGACAACACTCTGAACCTATTTCACGACGAAGAGTATTTCCATAACTATGTGTTGAATATACTTCCGGATTGAATCAATAATCATCTATCAGGTAAATAAGGTAAGGGGTAGGAGGATTAATTTAATTATATTAATCGCCTTTTATGGTGAAAAGATAAGCTTGTGGTGTGTGTGTGTGTGTGTGTGTGTGTGTGTGTGTGTGTGTGTGTTTTAGGGTACATATAAAGAGGCAACAGGCACAGAGCATCAACATATCTAAACATTCTTCGAGACCTACCTCCATAAATCTAAATGCAAATACAACTATACATACATTAATCTAAAATTAAATGTTCCATACCTCCACATATTGATAGATCCGTGTTGTATATTATGTGTGCGTGTGCGTATGCATTCGTCAACTTATTTGTTTGTATGTCCATCTGCTTGACTGTCTGCTTCCGTATGTCTGTGTGTATTTCTGTTTGTATGTTTGTTTGTTTGTTTATCTGTTTATTTGTCATAACAGCTGTTGATTGATGGTATTGTGGTATATTAGAGTGCGCCTTGTGGCCGTATACCTTTGACTTCAGCACTCGAGGTTTCTTTTAGGGCACCCTCACCCTTACCTCGGTAGATTTCTGACGTCTCGGATGAAAGAAGCACGAGGGGAACAAACAGAAACGGGAAATAGAGCTACCCCACAAGATTGCATGACAAATAGTATAACTCTACCAGAACTCTAAAATACCCTCAAACATCTACAAAATAAGAAATCGACAGGACCGGATGTTATTACTAGTGAAATACTGAAATACCTACCGTGGGTATACTATAATACTGCTCGATCTAAGTTGTTGGAAAATTTCAAACTAAGCTGATCTGAAGGCAAAGCTACCAAAAAAAAAAAAACGGAAAATGTGGCGACATGTACAAGTTGGCCAAGTCTTATCCTCATAACCCACGGGCGAGAGTAATGGTAGATAGCTGAGACTGCAAGAAAGTACTCATACGCCGTGGAGTACCTCAAGGAGGAGTACTGTCACCGAAACTTTTCATCAGCTTCATCATTGACCTTGCCACACAATTACACAAAGGGATACATGGAGCAATATATACAGATGGCCTAGTTTTGTGTTGCTCGGACGAGTATGCAACAACAGCATATCGCACCCAGCTTGCCCAAGACAGTGTTGCATCTTGACCCGAGACTGGTGTATGGCAATCAACAAAGACAGGTTAGCTGCCACTCTTTTCTCACTCTCCACGAAGCAGAAAGCCGGCAACCTGAAACTTGATGATAGACCTCTCCAGTATGGGGACCAACAGACATACCTGCGATCACTTTTGACAAGAGACAGTCCTGGAAGCCACAAGGTGGAGAAAGCCGAGGCCAAAGCTCGAAGAAAACTTGTCATAATGAGAAAACGAACTGGTATCTAGTGGGGGGTGCTATTGGTAACATACAGAAAAGGATCTACTAATCAGAATCAGACCACATCTTGAGTACGTATCCAGTAGGTGATCAACGGCAGCAAAGTCGCATCAACAAAAATTAGACAGTGTTCAAAACCAAGAACTCGGGATAATAAGAAAATAGAGCAGCTCGCTAACATCGTACCCCTCGGCAAATGCCGGGACTTCAAGTTCATGATAAAAGCCACTAAGTTCCAGTCTTTGCCACAACACCCAAATGAACAAGAGAATGGATGACTACCGTGACAACAGGCTCAAGCAACTACCTTTCATAAACAGAACAAATCAGCCCAGAGGCAACACAAAGGACAACTCCCAGATAAAATCCATATCAAGTTAGTATTATCAGCTGCATCCCACGTCAGGAACCACAACTGGACAGAGGAGGCACATTTTCCTATAAAGGAAACATTGCACAAACTGTGCTGCAGATGTTGAGGCTCTCGTCCATGTTGCCCATTTCATCAGCACCAGACAGATGCTTTCTCTGCTGTCCAGGCTCTGTCAGAAGCCCTATATCCTATCAGCAATGTCAACCAGGTTGTATTATAACGGCTGCCTGTTCACTGTGGCATACCAAGAAATGAAAATACAGACAGACCGACAAGACTGGGTGCAGCTAAATAGTATGTGGATAACTGGGTGACATATGAAGGGATTAATTCCCATGTTAAATCTCTCTATAGATCCCCCCCCCCCGAAAAAAGATTATTTTATGCAATCCCGTCAGGAACGGATCATCATTTTCCGACTAAGGACTGGACACAATAGGTTGAGCCAACATATGCAAAGTGATTCCGGCTGATACCTTCTTTCATGTGCAGAAAAGACAACCGAACATGTCATCTAAGACTGGATAAACCTACAGCAGCTAAGGGTGACTACTAGAACCCTACACGGGTTGGGTTGACCCGTTCGGGCTAACCCAACCCGAACCCGTGGGTCGGGTTGTTGTCTTGTGGGTTGGTTTGGGCTCAGCCGCATCCACGTTTTTTAAGCCAGCGCCAGTGGTTACGCAATCCGAATATAGACGTTGCCAAATAAATACCCCCCGCTATCACCGCAACACACTGACAGTGAAATGCTTCTGGCAATCTGTGAATTGACTGACAAGCTGTCAAAGTCATTAGGTGCGATCATGACGGTGTATGATCAGCGATATAGTAAATAAAGTGGTAGTTGGGGTTAACAAAGGATCAATAATTAACCACCCACAAGGCTGACAGTCGAATATGCCCCACTCTAATGTCACCTCACCACTTTCAACCAGATCCCAAAGTTGGCATAAAAGTGAGATTAGACTGTACATTATATATATATATATATATATATATATATATATATATATAAACCTGTTATAATAGCAGTAGGTAGTTAATGTCTGTGACTCTACAGAGAGGTGTTGTGTTAGTATAGCTGTTAATTAGTAAGTAGTTTGACTGATTATACATATTTACGTGTACTCCTGATCGTTGTGTTCAAGTGCTATCAAACAACACATATCTTGTTATATAAGATATGAGAAAAACGAAGTAGTCAGTACGTGAGCTCCGGTGGCCTCGCGGTTAAGCAACTGGCACTCGGTGCCAACGGTCACAGGTTCGAACTCAACCACTCCAACATAGACGCTGTGTCGAATAAAAGAAAAACAAAACAAAGTCAGTCACATTTCCTTCTTTCATTGCTGATACATGCTGCGGGACATTTGTTGCTATAGGATATTAGTAGATATTGTGTTTTATTAAAGGCATTTTCTAACTGATTGGAGGTACTCTTATGTTTTGAATAGACGTGATTGTATTTCAACTATGGCTAGTGATAACCATGGCTGCTGCCTAACTTACGGCTAGCTAACTAAATAGTCACTATAAGATACAACAGGATTTTGGAAATGGAAAAGTTGAGTTCGTTTTTCAATAAATTACCTTAATAACGGGAATTTTGTATGTTTTGGGTTCGGACTTCGGGTTGGGTTGGGTACGGGTTATAGTCTTGTGGGGCACGGGTTCAATATAATTTTTAGTATGGGTTCGGGTGGAAATTTATGGGGTTGGGTGTGGGTATAGTAGTTGCGGGTTGGGTCGGGTGGGTGTAGGAAATAATGTCACCGGAAAAAAAGGCACCCGGAAAAAATGTCACCCGGAAGAAATGGGAACTGGAAGAAATGACACTATGCAAATTTGGGAAAAATGTCACCCTATTTTTTTCTTCTGTATAGTTATTTGAAAATCTAAAAAGTACTAACTAACTAACTAGCATTGGATCATCATTAACCAAGGTTGTGGTTAGGGTTACCTTACAATCAGTAGTACGTTGTACACATCACCACCTTATGTTACGAGGCTTAGTGATCTGTTTAGTGTAGATGAAGCCATTGACAATTAACTTCTGACCACCTTTTGTTGCTAGTTATGACTTCCATCACGACCAGAGTCAAACTTTCTAAAGAAAGAGATAATGATATTTTCATGGGAATTTATAAGAAATTCATCTGCTTGCAATAGAACTGCTCAGTTTTCAAAGAAGATGTCTATAATTAACTATGTTATCATGATCCAAAACCAAGGGAATTATGTCTGGCAGTTAATCCTAGGATGTGGGAAGCCACTCCTTCAGATGTACAATCATGAATTGTTTTTGTAAGCAGGACTTCACCTACTTTTACCATTTTTTTCTCCAAATTTGCATAGTGCCATTTCTTCCAGGTGCCATTTTTTCCGGTGCCATTTTTCTGGTGCCATTTTTTCCAGTACCATTATTTCCGTACCCCAGGTCGGGTATGGGTTCAGCTTTCCAACCCGTGCAGGGCTCTAGTGACTACCTGATAACTATAAAAACTCCCCAGAAGAACCAGTAAGGCACAAGAAGTGATGTCAACAAACGAACGATAAGAAGAACTATGTCTATTTGTCTGTATGGTTGTATGGCTCTTTATCAAAATTGTCTGTTTCTCTGTTTAGCTGTATTTCTGTGTGTATTTTTATTTGTATATCAATTTGTCTGTTTATCTGGGTTTTTTCAGAATGTCTGTGCGCTATATATATATATATATATATATATATATATATATGCGCACGTATGTCAGTTTTTTATGTGTCATTTATCCCCCCCCCCTCTCTCTCTCTGTCTGGTATTTCCGCCTAATTATTCTTTCATGGAGTAGCGTCTCTTTTGATAAATTCTTGTTATGACATGTCACTTAATAATCAATTACCTTATCTACCCAGCTATAATCTGTTGGCTCCATCGCGTTCGTAATGGGTACGTGCTTGCATATGTGGGCCCGTGCGTGCGCGGGCACGCGAGGTAATTTGTGTCCTGCCACACCGATAGGTAAGCGATGAGGTAACGCTTGGTAACACCGAGGATAATTTAGTAATTCTAATTGACCTTACGTCAACGTTGGTAAATACTGAAATAGGTCAGAGATTTTAGAGTAGTCGACTATAAAATATAAACGTTGATGTTTTAAATCCACTTCTCAGCACATTGGTTGGCCAAGGTGAAAAAAGGAGACAAACAATTTCCGAATGCTTGTTAGCAGAAGCCAGGAATCGTCTCCGAGTATTAGAGGCAGGTGACCAATCGTTTTATAAGTTCAACCGAAAATTTGTCGAAAGTAATAATATTTTGGCCGTCAGCATACGAGTACTAGCATCATCGGATTTAAACCCAATGAACATTAGAATATTGATGAGGAAGTCGGCATACTTTGTTGTCAAACCAACAACTGATGATGTTTTTGGTGGGATTTATTTTCACGGTTGGCTGAGGCAAAAAACCGGTTCGCAGGTGTTAGTACTCCTCCCGCTTTTAGCAAGCAAAACTTACGCGTATTAAAAATAATATATTAAGTACATTTGCCGAATTTATAACAAAAATAGCAAACATACGCCATTGAAATGGCTGACTCATAAAGGTGAAGCAGGTCGGTAGACTGAAGACTTAAAATTGATTATCTCATTAACAGATTGATAACTTTACTATTTATACATCTGCCTAACCGCCAAATGATGTCACCTGGTATTTACAATTATTGATATTTGTTATTTTTCATTTACACGTGTGGTAAACATTTCACAGTTAACAACAACTGTTAAAATAAAGTCGACTTGAAAACACCGCACGGTATCTAAGTTATATTTATTTGGGAATTGCTTTACTTAATTAAAGTACATTTTATGTATGGATGCTGTTAGTAATGGTCAACTAACGTTTACTGCTAAACATAAGGGGGTTGGCTTAAACCAAATTACGGGTCAATAAGATACCGGCTATCCCCTCTTTCGGGGACAGTTTTATACCATTATATTATTACTGGCGGTAGAATGTGATGGGGATATTATTATCATACTACACCGGGCACTCGCCAGTTTCCAAGATTGTTATAAAGTAAGGATCAAACGACCTTCACCTGTCTTGGCCATCATGTTTGTATGCCATGTAAAGGGTAATAGCTGGTCAATATTTGTTTAGTGTTGAATTTCTCACGATAAGATTTAACGTCGCTAAAACTGATTCAATTAATACATGTATTAATTGTGTCGTAAATTGAAGCTGTGCGGGGTTTTTTCCGGACTAAATCTCATACAGATTCAGTTTCTGAAGTTGAAAGGCACAGATCGCCCTGCGAAATATTACTGAGTGAAGGACAACGTAAACGAACATCTGAGTGCAGATATTCATAATGAACTTTTATTCCTCGTGTCTAATGCTCTCCTTCATAACACTGGAACTGAATGATGCCTTCTTCACGACTGTGACTAAGTGGTAATTCCACAAATTAATGAAACCTAAAATAAAACTGTTCTTTGTATTAAATAGTCTTAAGATGAGTTACAGACTAGCGTTTGTTTTCGTCGATGTGATCAATCTCCTGAAGAGAGATATGTTGATAGTAGCACTTAAGTGTTTAAGTAACTTATATATGTACCTCGGTGTGTATATTAGGATATCGTTCTCAGTACCATAACGAACCTAATAACATTGCTCAAACAATCAATGGTGCTGATACTATTACTAATATAATATTGAACTGAAACGTATCACACATACTCCGCTGCGGAGATCCCTTCACTCTAACTTTGATGGTATTAATAATATTTTCAATACTCCACGATATATTAAACAGTCTGCTTTAGAAGTCACTAAATTTATGGCACATGTAGAGGCGAATTATATACCGTAAATCAGCATTGAAGTCACCCCTGGATTAGGAAGGGGGACCGATAATTATTGTATCGAAAAAAAACAACAACAAAACCCAATATATTTAATTAAATGCTTTGGAAAGCTTATACAACTAGCTGTCAGTTTGTTCTGGATAACAACTGTCACGACACTGCTATAAAGACATAATATGGAGAGTTCAGGCTAAAATGGGTCAGGTAGAATTGGTACATGGCTTAGTATTGGCCAAATGCCTGCTAGGACACATAGATAGGCCAAATACAACTCTACAATTAAAAAGGCAGTCGTTCAAGTACACGATGTCGCCAAACTAATTATACCAGCAATAAATCAGATGAATTATTGTAATATCTTAAGCTCGTTGTGGGAACATGTTAGACTCGTTGTGGGAACATGTTAGAATCATTGTGGAAACACATTGGTGGAGTAATCAAACAAACACCTGTAAACGTTCCAATCGTTTTCACTTAAACTATGAGCACCCGAATAATTTTAAATCACTCATATAGTCAAGAATATTTAGTTTATTATCATGCAGAGGTTTGACTAGAAAAACTGTAAAGGGTACGTGTTATGAGAACCGTTGCTGTTCAATATGTTGTTGCAAAGTATATTCCGGCCATTCTGACCTTTTGTGGGAATATATATATATATATATATATATATATATATATATATATATATATATTGAAGCGGAAAATCAACATTCAGTTTTGTCATCAATAATTCCCTACAACTCTTACCACAATTATTTCCATAGGGTTAAGGTAATTGACCTGCTACAGTGACACTGACATGCAGTAATTATGTTATAATGCTTGACCTTCACACATCGCAAGGATTGATGCATTGGATCCCCTGATTCCCGTATAATTTATGTTCGCTTCGGCAATGTTTGTCTTTTGGTTTGTGTGTTTCTTTATTTTCGGGTAGTATATCATATTTAGAAGAAGATATAGTAAAATGTAATATGGTAGAATCTAGTTCAAGCAATGTTACCACCTATATAAGCATTTATATGTGTCTTACTGTATATTTGCGCAAGTACTTGATTATGAAGTCCCTTATCGCTTAATTGTGGTTTTATCTTCTTGTCCTTGATTTTGCTTTCATGCATCTGATCTGTATATATTCCATTTTGCAGGACCTCCTAGTTGACTCAGATAAAATAATAATAATAATAATGTATATTATATAGTTTCCTTACCAACACGAGCTGTTCAAAGGTGCTCCAGACCATAGTGGTATGTAGGCCTATTCCAAATAATGTACGTATCTGGAAAAACACAGTGGGGTATTTTAATGATAATCATTATTTATCCGTGGAAGCAACCTTGAATAGGTGTGTTTTCAGAACAAAATTAAACCTTTCATTTAGGCATCAATCATTTATCCGAATGCTTTCTCGCAACATTTGTATTACCTTGCTTGGTTTTTCGGGGAGAATCCCCAGGCTGTCGCTTATTCAGCACAGCCTCTATGTTGGAGTGGTTGAGAAACGCCTCCTCCACCACTCACAGGGGAGCAGTACGGAAAGATGGAGCCGAAATACCTTGAGGGTGGTCACTGCCAGAGTGTTTTACTTCCTCAGGGGGTATTTAACATCCCCGATTATTTTTAATAATTCAGTGGATATGGTAGGGCCATTTTATGTGGTCAGCCACCCATGATGTTGTAAGCCAAGAAATTAATCTGTGGAAAAGTTTCGACCTCTTGCTGGGATCGAACCTGTGACCTTTGACACCAAGTGCCGGGTGCTTAACCATTAGGCCACCAGAGCTCACTATTTGTATTCCCATTTTCGGTGGTATATTTATTGGCCAATTTCAGATTACCATTGACCTAAAAGAAAACTAGACCGAACAATCAGTGGTGTTTGAATGGGCCGCAATGACCAAACAGCGCCGACTTCCGGTAGGTGAAAAAAAAGCAACGTTGAAGCGGCTGCGCTTCGAGTTTTGAACCTACGAATACGGACATTTATTGTGATGTGTGCATTATAATTTTGTGTGTGCAAACAATCTGTATTATTCCTCTCCTATTATATGCCATGAAATATGTAAATGTCGTTTTATGTAAGTCCGTAGATCTAGTTTAGTTGGCATCAAATGTCAGCGATATGCCGGGGGTTGTCATACAGGCTAAATAGAATAACAGTTAAGCTTAATTTCCCGCCCAAAACCCCCGCTTTAACAGCTATTTTAAATGTGTTCCTTATACTTACCGATGAAAAGACATCCCCTTTGTATTACTTCCATGCACACGGTTTATGCAACCAATAATTCACCACGTTTATAAACCTGTTTTTTTACAGTCGGCGTTCTTATTTCCTCGATCGGAAATTGGGACCTGTTTGCCATCAAATCGGCGGCCGTGTTCGGTATAGTTTTCTTTTAGGTCAATGCAGATTACTATCCAAGAGTTTAGATGAACCACCTTTCAATGGTCTCTTTTATTAAACTATCTCAAATTTTTTCAATTCTCTCGTTTCTTTTTCTACTACTCGCTTAGCCTTTATATAATTTTCATAGTTCGAATTATGTAAATCTAGAATGGATTTAAATATTCTTGTTAGGTCAAGAATGAGGCTTGGGCCGATATTCACTAGGGGTGAAACTGCGTGGGATTCCGATCATTCTCTGCTAAAATGTTATTTTGAATTCATGAATTTGTCTGGTTCGCGAAATTCTTGATATTATACAAAATGAGTCTAATCAAGAAATGTTTTACAGCAGATTATATATCTGTATATACCTTCACCAACTCCAAACAATGAGGTTCAATGGGGTTCCGGGTTAGAATATGACAATTATAGACTCTAGGCGCATTTTCTAATAAAAATTCACGTGTGAGTTTATATGGTATCTTATTTAATTATATAAGTTATCTCAGAACAAAAGCCTATGCCCATTTCCATATCGACAGTTAGATAGCTCAAGACAACAGAAGCGTTTATTTAACCCAACCAGCGAAATTGTAAACAAAAGTACGTCATATGTTAAAAGTTAAATTATTAAATGCTAAATCACGAGAATCGTATGAATTAAGAAAAATAAACAGCATTCTGTAAATAAGTCGGAATATCATTTCTTGCTCATTATATATGCTGTGCTTACTTTGACCTCACATTTGTGGAATGCTAAATGAGTGAAGCTTTGTTGGCGTAGAGTTTAGTAGACCAAAACTTCACGTTATTGGACACCCACAAATTTATTTTATCAAAGGAATGACATTTCTTAAATGTTGATCTATGGCTATGACACAATTTATAGTCAGTCATGTTCTGCCTGTTCACACACACACACACACACACACACACTCATTATTACATTCAGTCATCTAACCATAATGGACAAGGTTGATACTTTAGCCTGAGGACAGTAAATACGTGGGAATAAACTTAAATGACTTGAATAATTAATCGCTTAATAACCAAAAAAATTCAGCTAGTAGAATGATAATAAAAAATCACCACATTCATCATCATCATCATCATCACCAATGTCATCATCATCTTCATCGTTGTCATCACCGATAACAACATTTTTAGCTAATACATCACCGTTATCACGTCACGCCATCTTAGATTAAAAAGTGTTCTGGTGAATGACTTTCCGGGGAGTGGGATTGTAAATAAAATCAATAATTTGTTTGTTTGTTGTTATTGTTGTTGTTACGATTGTTGTTGTTGTGATCGGTGTCCCATATACAGGGTTTGTTGTGTGTGTGTTTTTTGTGTGTGTTCGTGTGTGTTCGTGTGTGTTGTTGATTATATCACTCGATGGTTCGCTCCTATTTCACTTTTGCGCCAAGAAGAAGAAAGAAACAATACGTTGATTATTTACTACTTATTATATGTCGACATCGAACGTTGTTTTTCGTGATTAATGCTGATATGACTTAATTTATGAAAACGTCTTCTTTTCATATTTGCCTATCTACAACGCAGTGTGGTGATATCTACTCAGTCAGATGAATGACCCAGTTCTTGAATGAAACCCGTATATAAACATACTCGACGTAACTGCAAATTACGTGTGGGGGGAGAAATATGCACACGTCTCTACGGTTATATATAGCAGTTTCCTGGGACTGCGAATAGATACTTGAACTACAATCATACACAGTGACAGAGAAGACACGTGTGTATGTACGTGTGTGTGCGTGCGCGCACGTATGTATGTCCGTGTTTTAGGATACATATATAGTGGCACTGGCTCAGAACATCAATCAGAACATGAATCTCTAAATATCCTTTCAGAGCTCTACCTTCATAAATATAAATAAAACTAAATATACATCAATCTAAATGTAAAATACCATACACCCCCCACATATCCATACATATATACGTATACCTATGCATGTGTCTGGTCTACTCATCAGCCTGTGGGGTACAGCCTATTCGCTTTTCGTACGCGACAAATATGTCACACCCACAGGAAAGCGACTACATGAAGGCTACATACAAAAGCGGAAGAAAGTACAAAACATACCATTTGATACCACAGCTCGCAGTAAACAACACGTGCGTGTGGTTCAGTGGCGAATTACTACCTACATAAGATAACTACTTTGAAACCACAGTTTACATTCAACTGTAATTTTCTGTGGTCCAAAAGAAACTTCTACATAGAACATTTCGACACCACAGATGCTGACCTCAGCTTTATGTATGTGTGTATGTATGTGGGGTACGTGTGTACATGTATATATATATATATATATATATATATATATATATATATCGCGCGCGTGTGTGTGTGTGTGTGTGTGTGTGTGGACTCAAAGTACTTGCATTTGTGTATTCATATGCTACAGATAAAGCGGACATAATTTTCTGTAAAAAAATCATTATCCGACGGATTTAATTTATATTGTTTGGCATGTGTTCAAATCATATAGGATAGGATGTTCGATTGTTAAATGTAAAAAATGTAGAATATAAATAGTGAGCCACCACTAAAAAGATGTAATGCTGCATTTTAACTTTTTTACACTTACAGTCATATAATATAGCTGTTTGTTTGTTTACTTATATATATATATATATATATATATATATATATATATATATATATACTTTAACTGCGTGTCGTCATATTTTCAAAGCTGACATAAGTGTTAGTAAGTTACGGGTTGGCAAGGTTTTACATTGTTCGTACAAGAACCACACAAAGCGTATCTATAACAACATTACACTAGCAAAGTTTTATCCCACCCTCTCGGCATAAAGATTGATCGACTGAGTGTCGTGACGTCACATCCGCTATCTACCACCTGTATGGTGTGGCCTTGACCTTAAATAGTTATTTTTATGCCTCGAAAATACTGTTCCAACAATGTTTTATGTGTCATGCATAGGCTTTATGGCAATTCCGTTTCATTACTAACGTAAGTATACACATCAATGGTTATTCTATATGTCGATGCATCGGCTATTCTAGTATCTCAGACGTATGACATTTGGTATAATACGGTTTGGTCGACACCACCTTCACTCGCGTAGATCCCAACAGTCAAATGTAGACCATAGATCTAGTAGGCGAGAATCTGTAACAGCGTGCTGTAGTCAGGGCCGCTGTTTAATATATGTTAACGTATTTAAGTCGGATGGTTGGGCGGACTGTCTTCTCTTTTTGGCTTGGGGTAAGCTTAAACATGTATTTATTATACACACAGTGACAGTACAGTGTCAGAGACTGATTATGTAATCCGAGTTTCTAAATGATAAATCATTAAATGTCTTCCTTTTTAAAGGTACACATTTATCAAATATGCTGACTGGGAATTCAGACACCTCTCATCTACATGTTTACATAACTCAAGAGCAAAATCATTAACACTACCATTATAATTTGGATCCACTCTTAATATTTATCTAATAAAATATCTGGCATTATCCTATTATGTGGTCTGACACTGGCTGCAGTATTACCAATATATTTTGCTTTAACTGCTGTGCTGCGTGACATAAATAATTCATTATTATTTAAACAATAATGTGTTTATTTGTAATTATCAGGTGGATGCAATTACATGCTGTGCCATGTCAGTTAAATAGTGCTTATTTGTATTATTATTTAAGACAAATTAAAGTAGCGGTCTGATATTTTGTCACAACCAACATGCATGATAATTTGATGAATGAAAAAATATGACAGCAGGGTTGTCCGAGAAATACCAGGGTGGTAATTACCAGCCGGTATTTCCCGGGAAATACCACCCTGTCCAATACTCCTAAATTAAGTGGGAAATTGATCTACTGGGAAATAAAGTTTTTGCACTTTATTAATGTAATATTTTTCAGTTTTGCTCTTCCATTCATTGTTATTTTTATAACTATCCAAGATACCATTCCTTCATGTTATGATAATACAAATAAGAAACTTAATGTGTATCAGTATATATATATTTATTGAACATATTCACAGATTTGTTATTATTAGTCTGTGAGTCACACAAAACAAATTATCAATCTATGTCCACCTTCCCATGAAGGCACCCATAACACATAACCAACTTAGAGGCTTTATCCAGTCCAAGACGATTTCTCAACTTTGTCTGTTTTAGTCCAAAGTTTGAGAAGATTCGCTCCATGGATGTTGCACTGGCTGGTAGAGAAAGTAATTTCAATGCAAGTGATGACAACTCATGTGACACTGACTCAGATGATACAATACACTTTCACCACATTATAGGTTTTGTCTTGGCACATGTAGCATCATGTCCCAGTGCCTTAGGCAGAGTAATATCATCTGTCTGGAGACGACACAGTTCTGGTAGGAGCTCTGGATTTTCCTCTAATACATACTCCTGAGCAGTCTCTATATGTTCCGGACGTAGATTTCTACCACAGTAGATTAGGTGAAGCATGTTGGCGAGATAATGTGTAGGTGTCATAGCTTGGTTAAATCTCTTCGGTAATTCCCCGTATTTCCCACTGTCCTGGGAAATACTCTTATTTCCCGGTTAATTGACAACCCTGTATGACAGTGTAATTATTGAATTAGCCCTTGCATTTTAAAATATATATATATGTGTGTATAAACAAAAATCCAAATTTTTGTCTAGCATTATGGTTAACTATATGGGTTGACAAAATATCTATCAGTATTGGAACTAACTGCCAAACACGCAGATACACACATATTATATATATATATATATAGAGAGAGAGAGAGAGAGCTTATGTCTCATTCCTTTATCTGTTATCCAATTGTTTATAATGTCATGAAAACGGTAAACTCTCTCACGTGCAGAATTTACGTGGGAAATCAGTCATTATGTGGGTCATTTATGAATTTCCCATTTCACCACACACTTAAGGACCTGTATACTTTGGCAGTGTAATCAACCTACTTTTGGAAAAATGTCTGGGAAAACCAGTTTTGGTGTATAACGCACAGGATAAAATGGGGAAATCTGCAGCTGGACTTGTACATAATTTTTTCATAATTACTTACATCCTTTGCATATGACGGCCAGATACAGATTTTGCTTCTAAGGTCTGCAAAAAGATCAATTTCCATTCGTAATTGCTTTGATGCTATAATTAATAAACAAACTTGTCTCAATTGTGAGCAGTGATTTGCATTGTTTCGCTAATCAATTAAATATGACGCATGTCGCAATATTTCATGAGTTTTTACAGTGGTTTATTTATGTTCACACCTTGTATAATGATCCTTTTGATTATTTGGTAATTAAAGGTGATAAAAGATAATAATGAGACACAAGGAAATTAAGTGATTTATTTATAATAACCATGAATTAACACAGTTCAATTAAAAAGTAATGCATATATTTTTTTATCGGAGCTAGCCTTATCACAGCGATATTTTCGATGGTGATTTTAAGTAGATCTCCGCAAAGTTCAAACTCTTTGTCAGTGAGGGGGGAATTATAATTACTTTAGATTTACAAGATTTCTAGGCTTGAAGTCCGATTTTCTGTAGAAATAACTGAAACGATTTCAAAGTAAGACTGACCTGTTACCATCTTGGATTAGGCTGCGTTGTAGCCTAATCTGCTTCTGCACAGTGTTCAGGCGGGTTGGCGCGATAAAAAGAATAAAAGTCAATTTTATTTCCTGGCAGCGGCTTTCAGCTGTGATCAGTGGCTTTGTAAAACAAGGATTCAAAAAACAATGGTGTTAGCAATAAAATATATGTCTGTCAAAAAAATTTGACACATTTAGTTATGGTGTATACCCCCCCAAAAAAATGATGGTGATGATTGATGTTTTATGGCCTTTTTTGTGCACAAGGTAGGCTAAATGGGCTGAGCAACCTCCAAAGGTAATGAGGCAAAGTCAAAGATGTAACAACCTTCCGATATGCCCACGCCAAGATTCGAACACGGTGGTAGTGATCCGTGGTCCAACACGGTACCGCTAGACGATGGAGGTGCCCTCCCCCAAAACATCCAGGTTAATATAGAGATTGTGATGATAATTTTTTTATGGCTGTGGCAATTAGAAACGTTCCCTTACATATAGTTTTAAAGTTGCAAAATCCTGTGGTGCTATTGAATGTTAAATTGTAAACTTCTGCCAGTTCAGGATAAGGAAAACAGGTAAACTGGATTAATATCACTGGAAAGAGCAGAAAGTCTCCTTTCGTGTAGTATATTGTGCACGAAGATATCTTGATTGTTGCTGAAGCTATAGCTTGAAAAATGGAGGGGCGGAGTAGGACCCTTCGAAGTGAGAAAATTGATGCAAAATATTTGATATATTTTGAGAAGGTTACCTTAGTTACGATGTACCGATTTTGTTGAAATTTGGAGAGTTTAAAGATAATGTCATTCTTAAGAGACTGATGATATGAATACAGTACCTTCTTTAGAAACAAATTAACAGGTTAATTAATATTTTAATCAATCCAACACTGTCTCTATGGATCAGTTTGCTCATTAACTAGATCATCAGTGATGCATAGGAAATACACGTTGTGCATGTGTTTGTTCAGAAATTTTGCAGATGACCCACACTGGACAAATGAGAACGGCTTCCTGGGTTGTTGCTTCCACCTGACCCCAATTTGTTTACACAGCACAGTGGTTGGGTCTATTCTAGCCATTCTGGATGCCGGAAATGCATACATTAGCATAAATATGAACATAAGTGGAATGATGAGATGTTAATCTGTGCAATGATATCTGATTTGTAAGGGATAATCCCAAAATTGATGACAAACAATGTTTGCAATTACTAGGATTTTCGTCTTTGTTTTAAGAAAATTGAAGGACGTCTCTCTGGTCTAATGGTAGCATGTTGGACCACAGATCACTACTACCTGTGTTTGAATATCTGAAGGGTGTTTCACCTTTGACTTCGCTTCATTACCATTGGAGGTTGTTTAGCCTACCAAGTGCACAAACGTGGCTGTAAAACACCAATCGTCATTAAGGAAATTGAGCTGAACACTTAGGACAGCTCTACAAATACCTCTTTAAAATACGTGAATACGAGTTGGTTAGACAATAACAATGGTGCCAATCGATAAAAGGAATACTAAAGATTCACTTTTAGGGGAAATCAAAAAAATTATGAAATCCTGATTTGTTTTATAAAATCAGCAGCACTTATGGAAAATTTGTTTTTCTGACATCTAACTCATTTTGTTAAGATGGTCACATATTATTACTGTTTTTATATAAACGCCATCATTCAAATCGGTTGTTTGAAGCATGCCGTTTATGATATTGCATCGTTCCACTTGTAAGACAGTTTCCACTGTAACGGCGGCGAACTGATGCTGATTATGGCCTGCTATTTTCAGCATGGAACATTTTCAATCTGGCTTCAGAGTAGTATGATTTAGGTGATATCGGGTCACCTGCTACTAATTAAGAAAGTAATCAATGATGATGACTTTTATGATGTAATCATTTACATTTCAAGATCATCAGAAGCATCTTTTTTTTTTAATTAACAAATATTCACCGTTGTTTAATCCATTCTGTTGTGTTGTTGTGATGGTATTGTCGTTGGTTGTGTCTATAGGGGTTTTTCAGGAGAATTGGGATGATGGAACTTCATGGAAGCATTGTTTTTCTAATAATCAATCCTGCTAGAATTTGAAGTCTTCAGAGAGGAGATGACTTTTTAGTTTTCTTCGGTACATTTGATGGGCTGGACAGTTGAGCAGATAATGTCCTGGATTGTGTGTTTGTTGGCATTGAGGGTAGAGTGCTAGTGATGAAGGGTGAAGTTTTGTATGTATGACTAGAAACATAATTAGTGGACCTGAACTATGGAATGAACTAGCGACCAATATCAGAAATGTCCGATCAACTCCAGTCTCCAAAAAAGCTTTAAAGACCCACCTTTTTTGAAAAATTCAAATGTTTAAATTTGATATTTCACATATATCCAGATTGTGAAGCGCTTTTGATGGCTAGCTGGCTCAAAAATGTGCTATAGTAAATAAATAATAATATAAGTTGCATGGCAAATAGTCATTTATCGTGGAAAAGAATTGTTGCCAAACAAATCGTCATGTTGCGTCTTTTTCAATTCATGTCAATATTTTATCAAAGTTAAGCTAAGAGAATTATTCAGAAAATCCTTATCAAGCTGATTTAGATCTAGTGGTAGCATGTTGGACCAAACATCACAACCACCCTTGTTCGAATCGTGGCATGGGCATATCTGAAGGCTGTTTCATCTTTGACACCACTTCATTAATTTTGGAGGTTACTTGGCCCATTTAGCCTACCATGTGCACAAAAGTGGCCATGAAACATCATCATCCTAAGATATGCTGATCATTTGATCATGTGTAATATATTTGAACCTGAAGAATTATGTTCTTGTGAATCAATGTGAAACATCAGAGGCTCATAATAAGTACAAGCCCACACACAGATAGTAATGAATTTGACACCACAGAAGGATTATTTAGAAGAGACCACAATAGATCTGAGAGATGAACTCTGCACGAAAGGACAGTGATTCAATTTAGAAGCTAATTCATTTGGAGCGTATCATTTGATTAGCTAATTGGCTTGGGAAATTTCACTGTGGATGCTTGGCAGTTTTTACAGTTTAAAGCTTTTCCCACCAACATATATGATCATGTGATGTGGGATGTTGGTATGCAATGACCAGACATAGAATAAACTTAATGATGAGTTTACACGTGAATTATCCATGGCGGCTGTAGTTATATACGAGTTAAGACATGCAATGTGTGAATTAGGACATGTGTCAGTGTGTAGATAGCTGTTGATGTACCTTTCTACCATTACTGTCCCTGATAATTCGGTTTGTTCAACAATAAACTCCGTAAGATATTTTCAACTTTGGATGTTACTTGTGTACGAGGTGAAGAATATTTTTATAAAACTAATCTATTTTAAGATTGTTTTCTCATCTGATGTACGAGTATGTAGCACAATCCTCCAGGTAGTGGGTTCGAATCTGAATTGATCAGATGGTGCATTTGTGGGATGTTTCTCTGGGGAATCGCCCCTTAGTTCTATGTTCCAGGTGTAACCCAATGCTGAGGCTAAACAACTCGGCGTGCCTTCATTTAATATGATTTCTAATGTAATATAGACACACTACTACTAGACTAAATAACCATCTGGTGTATGCTATCTTCCAATATGCATTAAACTTTAACTTAAAATGTGTTACTGGCCCCACTGTGACTATGACCCATGCATGTTATCATTCTGGTTTGGTTAGGTTACTATTTTCTATGATAACAATGTAATATCACAATCTTGTTATATTTATAATAATCTATAAATGATTTTTAGGGCACTGATTCGGTGATCTTTTTCAGTTTTCTCTGATTGGGGAAGTTCAGTGTTACTAAATTCAGAGCCAACAAGGGTAAGGTTTAGGTATTATATCAAAGCCTGCATTGACCTATAGATCCATATATATGAAAGGATTATGGTCATTTAATGGTAGAAAAGCTTTAGTGAATGAAAGAAATACAGAAATATAAATTGCGCATTGGATGCTATTAGGGTCTGGGTGTATGCTGTGTTGCTTGTGAACATTATCATAAATAAATCAGACCATGAGTTAAATTTGAATGGAAAATTTAAAGAACTGATTCATCCTGTCCCAAATTTAGGTCAGTGTTAAACACCCAGTTTACAGGTGTCACTGGACATGAAGTTTTTACGGTGATATGGTGCGTAATGGGGTCACCGGTTTATTTGTTATGAGCTTCATCACACAATCAAATCTCCATCTCCTTATGGTGAGTTGGCGTATATGTTATTCATCTCCAGGGTGTGGAGAGAATAATAATTGACAAGTATATATGGACGATTGTTTGGAAGGATGAGTGGGTGAGTTAAGTGCTTTAAATTATTGACATGCGCACACAATTTTTTAATGATTATATCGAATCTTTGTTATGTTGAACTGATTTTTACAACATCAGTTCAGTTGTTCAGATTAATTCACTTAACTGATTTTTACAAGATCAATGGCTCAGTTGCCAAATCCGGACAAACATTCACTGGAGACACTGTCCCGACTTCCGGGGAGGTCAATCTCTGGTGCTCCACCTCCCAGGTTTATCCAGACACTGATACATACATGTAGAAGTAAAGACCGCTTCTTCAAACCCGATATCAACCTGATACGCATTACATTGTACCAATAAACTTGGCAATTTTATCATGAAAAATCTTAAAACATCGAAACAGTAAGTTAGAAAGACATGTAAACAAGATAAGATAAGTAACTCGGATTAGCCATCATTCGGTGTGATGAGTCATGATAAATGGCGTTGGCAGACATCCACGTGTGTGTGTGATCATGTTTGTCATCTTTGGTGCTCAATGTTGACCAGCAGCGAAAACATACCAGTACAAATGGAAATTATGTCTGAATATATATTTTTATACAGACCTTGATAAACTGCCTCTGGCGTGTAGTTTGACAGGCTGATGGATCAACAACACTTGAAAACACCTTGTAATAATCCGCCAGTTACTCCCAGTTATCAAAACTTGTTTATGATTGACTATTGTTTTTGGAAGGAATACCATTTAAGCTAATCGAAAATGTATTTCCTTTTCATTTTAATTGCATGCCATTGATGTTAATAATAGTTGTAAACAAACAAGGACTTAACAAATGTATTAATATGAATGGACATGTTACATCAGTATGCCAAGCTGCCCACTGCAATCTTAAAAACCTTTTTAAATCATTCTTGATACAAGAAGTTTTTGTTAGAGTGGTCTATGTCTTTGTTACATCTCCTGTTGACTATTGTAGTTCCCTATTGTATGAGATATCTGAATAGCATTAATCACCTTCATCAGATTCAGAATGGTGCAGCACCATATAGTGTCAAATACATGAAAATATTATCATATCACCCAAATTCTTCAACCGTTTATTGCCTGCTAGATCATAACATACCTTTGTGAATTCATGTGGATAAAAAAGTCATCCCGAAAACCCAGGCCATCTAGTCAGATACTATTGCAGATATGTGTGTCCATTTTCTAAGTCATATGACAGTTGTGCCTTTAGTTTAACAACCTCCGATTTACAGAATAGGTTGTTAGCAGAGATTAGAATTGTGGCATCTGGTGAAGTTTTAATCTGTTCTAAAAACATACTATTCAAGGTAGCTTTCACTGGTAAATAATATTGATTATTAAAATTTCTTGTTGGGTTTCCATACATCTTGTTGGGGTGTGTCACTGTTCAGCACTGTTGAATGGCTGCTGCTAGGGAGTAAATTTTATTCAGTCAACACGGTCATTCTTTTTTTTTTACTCAGATACACGTATGCATATGTAAAAGTAACAAAAGCTAGAGTGATCGCAGGTCAGACATAGTCTATGTCCTTTAGGTATATTTGTATGACATTTGTAGTTGACCAAAATTCACCTTTTACACCCCCATAATATGTAGATTAAGCAAGTGTATTAACTCAGTTATACATATTGTTTGTCCAGTCACTAGAGCTTGCAAGACGAGTGTGAAAAAATCCAATCACTTTATCAGCTCCTTATCGGAAGATGGACCAATTATTAAAAGAGCCTGAGAGTGTATGCTTTGTAGTATTACAATACAACAAAGTAACAGTATCAATGTAGTTACCATCATACGATAATAGTATCACTTTTCTAGTAAAGTTGAGTTCCTTGATGAAGAAATATTTCCACCAGCTTCACCCAGCAAGTGGAGACAATTAATATTATACGTTATGAAGCACACCTCCATCTCCATTAATTTAGCCAGCCACAGGCCTTATACATCTAGGATACAGCAGTTTGCGATTGACTATATTATTATTAAATGTTTAACATATATTAACATAAATTTCAAGGTCATCCGCTAATCTGGTCCAGACCTCTAACAAACAATATATTCACATTGAAGTTTCCCAAGATCTGGCTGTTGAAAACAAACAAAACCATCATGCCGAACGTCCCGCTTTCTGGATAATGGAGATTATATTTTATCGTAAAATATTTAAATGAACCTATTTTGATCACGTGGCTATTAATTCCGTGGCAGCGTCTCTGAGCACTAATTACTGCAAATTAAGTAGGAAGTTCAACGCCGGTATTGCATTTAACTTGGGCTAAACTGGTAAAACTGAGGTTTAGACCCTAGATCGGCCTATGATAGTTGAACTCGGATTAAGTGTCGACCTTAGTTATTTTTATCGTCATTAGCGCACCTAAAGTAATACTTAACGATTATTGTTATCAGTTTTTTTTGGTTGATTTACGGTTATATCACAGGTAAGTACGATAATGGTCTGATTTATCAACTGATACTACAGCGTACGTAATGTGAAACTTTGGGATCGGTTTCTATAATTGTTTTGTTAACGCCGTAGACGGAATTATCTACTTCACGAACCGACACCACACGATAAAGTGTTATGATAGTATCCTGATGGGTCAGGAATGGATTAGACAAATAGTTAACTGAACTGCTGAAAGTCTTAACGTTTGCATCGCTCTTAAGCACCGACAACTGCCTCACGGCAACTCTAGAGGTTGGTGTATCACCATACTCTGGAACACGGAGCATTAAAACATTGTCACTAACTACTCCGTTTAATTAGCAATTTGACTCTAGTCATATTACGCGGGTCATCTGTCTATACTGACTGGTAGCGTGTTTGACTACCGACCTGTAACATCCGTAACTTCAAATCCTCAGGTATGCCTATATGATATATCAGATGAGTGTTATTGGATCACTTCAATCCGCTGCAATGATATATCCGCTGCAATGACAGTTACTTACTGGACTGGGGTTAATAATTTGTTTTACACTGTTTACATTAGTGCTATTTACACGTGGTGTTGTTGACATGGACAAAGGGCTGCTCCGTAGGCAGATGAGATAATCGTAGCAAGAATTTTAGTTGGGAACGAAATGGGACCCAGGCAACAGTCGGGTTAATATTGTAAGCGTATTACCAGATTAGAAATCATAACCCGCCAGTTACATATTCAGACGAGATCAGTTAGTGAATCGTGTTCATATTTTTTATACATGATTTAAAAATGTCCTGATCGTAATCAGCGGTTGGGTGGTCGTACAACTCGGTTTTGAGGTGCAGTTGGTGTGTTTCAGATTAGCCCAACAGCATCCATCCATCAGAGGGAGCCGGTGTTGTTTTCTATTTCTGCTGGCATCAGTGATCGGCTTTCACCCGCATTGATTATTTTCATGCCATAGGAGACGGTAAAGGATTAGAAGCTCTGCCCGGCGGCAAAACCCTTAACATCGGCATGTGGCTTCTGTTGCCGCTTAACCAGTGACTAGGTAATATGTTGGTGGTGTTAGTATTGGCTGGACTTCACAAAGCAGGCATTCATTATCTAAGCCTGGTATAATATTAAATAGCGTCGTTGTGTTGTGTTGTAAGATATTGTAACAGCGTTGAAAGTCTAGCCCGTCAGGGGGGGGGGTAATAATCAGATAAGAAATGCTTGAGAAGTTACTATTTCGTGGTTATCTGAGTAAGCTTCTCCGGGTGTTGGTCTATGTGTGATCAGCTAAGATAGTATCTCTCGTTATATAATTATGTCTATGTTCTGCTAGATTTATATCTAAACTTGAACAGTTATCACTTATTTTATAGATGGCACATTAAATATCATCAGCAGGCCGGATTTTATTTTTCGATATGATATTAATATCGTGAAAATTAATTGCTAAATTACGGTAATCACTCGGTAGCATGTGACACCAATAGCCATTATTATTATTTAATTAAAAAGTTGTTCAATATGTTAATTTGTTATTGTGAAGCACGTTATCAATTGCAACAGATTATGTGTTGTTTTCATTAATTAGTGGCCACTTTGTGCTAATCATAAATGATAAACACTTCTATATCAGGCTTTATTTGCATTATGACTGTTTTGCTAAATGTTTACATCACAGTTCTAAATCTGTAGCATGCCGTTGTTAGAATGGTTTCATTATTCAATGATCAAACTTAATATTCACTCATCCATGAACATGGGAGCTGTAAACGCTTTGACGTAGAATTCTAAATGCCTTCATATAAACACTTAGTTATTATATTATAACTGGTAGATATTGACATACTGCTGCACCCCGTAAACTTTGCTATAACAATGGAACTACTCCTAGCGTCTGTTGGGTATTTATCTACAACTGGGGTGGGTGTGTCTGTGTGTGTTTTGGCTGTGTATAATAAGGCACAGACACAGAGAATCTCGAACCGCGAATTCAAACTCTGGAAAGTTTCTTCGGGAGACTGAATCCAGCGTGGCGACTTATTTCTTGCAGAGACGTGTGCAGCTTTGTTTTGGATGGGCAGTATAAAAAAACCAATATCAGTTTAATTATTTCTGGTCTGTTGTTTAACCGTGAAGTTTAATATTTGCTCGTCCTGGATTTCCGTTCACACATTCTAAAGTATCATTCCTGGATATGTACCTCTGTGGCATGACTGGTAGTGTGGCCGGCCTCACTAGATGACCCGAGTTATAATATCCCGATCTAACCGTTGTCTGAAGATTAACTCGTTTTACACTTTGCCTCGTTCGTTTTAAAGATTGTTTGGCCCATTTAGATTATCACGTAAATTTTATAGGATTTGTGTGGTCAGTCCCAAGGGTAAAATAAACCCTGAACAGCCAAAGTGGTAATAAAACATTTCATTCTTGGTTGCAACTTAAAGGACTGCGTTTGGAAACTTGTGTGTATGTACATAGATGTGAGGTTTAAATTGAAATGGGCTTATACCTTCTGTTCCTATAAAAAATCATCGATAGACACAGAACCGTATCTGTTGGTTGACATCCATTGGGAGGCACCGAGCAGCTTCGGCACGATTTAAATGTGCATGTCACAAATTGGCCATTGAGCATTTTGATGGGTCGCTACGTTTTTGTAAATATTGTGCAAATATCAGCTCATATTTTGTTGAAGACGAACACCATGTGTGTTATTAATTTGTCCTTTATATAGCGATATTAGAATCAAATACATTGCAACCTCCCATTTTAGAGACGTTTCTTTCCATCAGACATTGTCTTTATTTAGGTCATGTCAATTAAAAACTAGATTTTTATTAAAGATTTGGCTCTATTTATTTATAATAATATTTTCAGTATTCATGCAGATTACAATTTCTTTCTGTAAATTTCTCATACATTTGTCATAGTACACAACACAATTATATATGCACATGGGCCTGAGGCCTTTAATGAGTAAATGCATACCATGCCATACCATCAGATTCCATTTTTAGATTGCTTCCTCCCATATTGATGACCAGTTTGATCTGATTTACCTTTGTTCTTAGTAGAATACTGGGGTAATCTACTGATATGGACCGGATTAGTGTGATCCTGATGAACTACACGGAACTGGAATTTCTCTGTTCCTTGATGGTTACATGTTGGCCACATTGGGACAACAAAACATGACGGCCACATTGGGACAACAAAACATGACGCCATCTGTGTTAGACTGTAAAGAGCAGGATATGCCGTGAACCCTGTTTGTTGAAGACATTGTGCCATTCTGTGGGATGTTTGTTGTGTGTTTTGGATTGCGATAATAAGATAAGATGAGATACTTTATTAAGCCATAAAGGGAATTTGTTTTGCAGTCTACATATCTATTCACGCTTTTATGCAACAATGAAGTTTACAATGTTACATCATGATAAATGGTTAAATGTACCGGTATGGGTTGAGTTTGAAATAAAAGATGATTGATAACAAATTATTCTGGTTGACGTTGCTCAAAGTCTATGTGATGATCCCATAGTGAGATATTGATTGTGGAAGATATCGGGCTGATATTCCATGATGGATTTGACTTTCTTAATGACATTTTTAATAGTTCTTTTATGAAGTACATCACTGTCAGATTGCCCTCTTTATTATCTGATATTAACTTTCTTGTTGAGACTTTCCGGAACTGGCCCACCAGATGATGATGATGATAATGATGATGACAAATGATACAACAATCTGAAGAATAGAACGGATTTAAAAATGGTATTGTCCATACCAAAATATCTTAATAGGTGGAGTAAATAGAGTCTTTGCTGGCATTTCGGGTGTCATTTGTTGATGATGAATTTTGCATCGTACCTCAACTACGAGATTGCCCAACCCCTGTACTAGGTGTGTCACTGAGCTTGATTCATTTCGAGGATATCTGTGTCATAAAAGTTTGTTACTGTTATTATTGCACCTATGTTCAGTAACCATGAGAGTTTGTCATCTATAATGGTTGCTAAATATTTATAATACAAGTTCCCTATATCCTGTGAGGGTGCCTCCATGGTCTAGCGGTAGCATGTTGGACCACAGATCACTACCACCCGTGTTCGAATCCCGGCGTGGGCATATCTTTCGCTTCGCCTCATTATCTTTGGAGGTGGCTCGGCCCATTTAGCCTACCCTGTGCACAAAAGTGGCCATAAAACATCAATCATCATCATCATCATCATATCCTCCGATGGTCAATTGTTTATGTTTATCTTGATGTATTCGGAGGTCGAATATTAGTTCAATGATTTTTTTTGCATTTAGCAGATTAGATTATAATTGCTACATCACTTGACCACACTATCAGTTTCTCCAGTATAATTCTCTTTGTTGTTATCTGTTATAAGGCCAATGATGGTGGTGCCATCGGCATATTTAATGATGTAAAAGTTATCATGTTTTGCAATAAGCTCATCAGTATACAGGATAAAGAGTACTGCCAATAAAATACATCCTCGGGGTGAGCCACTGTTGATTACTAGTGTAGGTAGATGAATATTTTCCATTTATGCACACACATATTGCCTTCTATTGGTGAGGAAGTCCAGTATAAATTTACATAAATTGACAGACACTCCTACTCCTAGGTATAGCAGGGTTTTTTTCTTCAAGAATATGAGACACTTTAGTGTTAAAAGCACTACTAAAATCAATGAACAGTGTTCTAGCGTAACTGTTCTTATTGTTTAGATATCACTATTGAAACAGGGATGTAATGGATTTAGATCATCACAGATATTGATAGCAGGGTTCGCACAGGTCCTTGAAAACCTGGAAAGTCCTGGAATTTTAAAATTTGGATTCCAGGCCTGGAAAGTGCTGGAATTTTTGTAGAGGTCCTTGAAAGTCCTGGAATTTTGACATAAAGGTCTATGCTTTTAATCATAAGCATACAGGAATTCACGTCACACTTCTTCCGAAATATGGGTGCATTTTGCACGTTAAAAGTTCGTGAATTCATTGAAAAGGTCCTTGAATTTGACCTTGGAAAGTCCTGGAATCTGAGATGTCAAAATGTGTATAAAACCTGTGATATTACAGGAGTCTAAATAATATATTCTGTGTCTTGTCTTATATCCCGTGATAGTATTCAGACTAAACAATCCATCCCATGTATGATTGACTTTGAGGTATCCTTTTAATTTGGACCTATATGGACGTTTACTGATATGGCTTTCATTATCAAGTTCTTTTCAGCATTGTTTCAAAGCAGTCCTATCATTGAATGATTTCAGGTTGTTTTTCTGATGTAATTTTCCTTCCATATCATGGTTTGTTATTCTGGCATGATTTCACCGTTTTTTTGGGGGGGGGAACATTAGGATCTGCACAAAAGCTAATATAATATGAGATCGTGTCAATATTTTCATCAATACTTTCCAAAGAGTCAAAACAGATGTTCCAGTCTGTACAGTGAAAACATCCTTTGACATCCAGGACAAGTTTATTCAATCTGGTCATCTCATTTTCCATCCATTCAGCTTGATAGCCCAAATTGGTACAGAAGCTTAACAAGGCAGTCACTCACACACCCAGAAAATATCCATTTTCTGTTCAGTTTAGTAACACAGAACTGAATGTAACTTAGGATAAATGAACATCAACTAAACCAGACATGTTTATTGAATCTTGTCATGTTTGTTTGTCAAGCTTTCAACCTTTTAAATAGACTGCCCCGGTAGCACAGTGGTTAGGACACTCTGTTGCAAATCTCCAGGTTGTGGGCTCGAAATAGCCTGATACATATCTGTGTGGGATTTGTTTCCTGAGGGAGGCGTCCTCAATAACAACTTTGACCTTTTAAAACTGATCATCTGACATTAATTGTTTAACAAGTGTATAGTTATCAACGACTACTGACAGTACGTGTCATTGTATTTTGTGTGTTTGAGGAAGTAGGTGTCATGTCAAGAATCACATACATCAGTCAATCAGATATCAGAAAATAGATCAGTGATGATAAATCATGTGGCTCATCTTGTGACCGTGAATTTGTTAGTAAGTCATGAATGATCACATTGATGGGTGATGATGAGGTCCGTCTTATTGTCGCCTCATACCTGGTCAGCTGTTGTTATAGAACTGCTCATGGATCTGTCTATACTGTCTGATTTAACAGACCTTTATTGCAGCATGAACGGCACACATACACACACACTCTCTCTCTCTCTCTCTCTCTCTCTCTCTGTGTGTGCGTGTTTGTCATCGTTCCAGTTGTCATTGTGTCTTTTTTACTGTTCACTAAACTTGATTTCAACATTTTGACATTCGAATGGCGAAGTGATTACAACACTGCACAGCTGCAAGTTGTGGGTTCGAATCTGGTTCGTGTTATTTCCCCCTTGCTGGCTCCTTAGCCACACGTCCCAGCTGTGACCATCGCCAAGGCTAAACAACTAAACTCAGCTCAATTTAATTTGTTTATGTGAACATACAAATTTTAATTTACTGTTAGAAGTGTACACATAGAAAACTTTCCGGTTCAGTTTATGCTAATAATTCACGGTTGCTTCAGTACTTTGAGCCTGTGTCAAGTGATGATATGTGGCTCATTCCACTTCGGACAGCAGTCTGTTAAACGCATTATTAGTTGAGCAAAAGATTGGCATATGCTGCATGTCTGGCATTATATGCCTGTAACGATGCCAACTAATTTTAAACATTTTATATAATCGTCATGAATGTTTTCATGAGAAACGCTCTGGTTTCACTTAACAGTGATTAAATATTTATAATTGTGCCAAGTCAGCAAGTACCGTATATGTCCCATTACATGTATGTCACCCGCTCGCATACATATACTCACATAGATACACACACAGACACAGAGATACACACAGATAGAGAGGGAGAGAAAGTTACGGTTCAAATCACGTCATATGTCTGAAGGTTGTTTCATCTTTCATTTTGCTTCGTTGCCTTTGGGTGGGTGACTTGGTCCATTTAGCCTACTGTGAGCTTCAAAGTGGATGTGAAAGAGCAACATTTGTACATTCTATGTATGTGTGTGTGTGTGTGTGTGTGTGTGTGTGATATATAGTATCTGCTGACTTCACTTAGTTATATGTTACACACGTACAGTATGGCTCTGGTATAACACAATGGATGGCATAATATAATTCTTTAATCAAATTCCAGTGATGGATTGTGGCAATATGTCAAATTTAAAAAAAAACTGCTTCACATGTATTCATATGCTGGAAATACCATCACAGGTATTAACTACCGGTATATTGGTCATTAAATGCACGTTTATTCCTATGCTAGATTCTGTAACCAACAAATAATAAACTCCGATACATCATTATAGTTGGACAATCTAGATTGTGAATCACCTTGCTGTACTCTTGTGATTACCTCTGATTTCTCTCTAATGGAGTAAGAAATTTTATTTTGGTGTCTTTTTGCTCGAGATTTGTCATGGTGTTGTGCCTACCGTATACCATTTGAAGTTTGATATGATGATGATGTAAACATTGCTATTTTATGCGCAAATAATTTCCCTATATGTGATTAATAAAATACAAATAATAGTTATGAATTGAGATACAAGTATTCGGAATTATTTTATGGGGGTGGTTACTTGCAATGAACAATGGTAATTTATCATTTGCAATATGCAGTTGACCTCCATTTAAATGTTCATTTCTCTATTGCAGATCAACTTCTTGATATACTGGGTAATTAGTGGCTGGGTGTAATGTTTTGGTATAAGACAAATGCAATGTGTTAAAACCTAGTTTTAATTTTCATGAATGTTAAAGAGTCTATCACATCAAAATATTTTGAGTAGTCTTATTGTAGAAAATCACCAAAAATATTATTTCTAATATCCGTATAATTAAAAGGAAAGCAAGTCATATATTTATGGATGGTATATATATATATATATATATATATATATATAGTGTGACTGATCAATTTCATCATCAAATTATTAAAATAAATGGCAGAGTTATTCCTAGGACCGCGCCATGCGCCAATGGCGCGCCCATACTCAATATGACCCAACTAAAAAACATGTTATGGGCCCAAGGCCAATAAGAAATGTTTATTTGTAATACAATATGCAAATCATTTCATTTTGGTTGATCAAATGTCCCATGGTATCTTGAAAAGTCCCATGAAATTTAGACCTAATGGGCCAATTGACAGATGTAGCCCAAATCCAAGGAATAACTCTGAAATGGTATTTTCTATTCATCAATGTTTATGCTTTGATCAGCACCTAAACATCATATAGATTTGCACATTCGCAAGCCAATGTGAAAGCCAGCATGAACATAATCAGCATTTTCCAAAGATGGTAACACACACACACATACAATGATACACACATACACCCACATACCCATTTATGTATATTCCTCTTATCATCAGTGTATAATTATTAAAAGCTCTCTTCCATGTCACATCATTGATATGTAAATAATATTTGTTGTTGTCCATGATCAAAGTTTGTCTGACTAACACTTAAACACTAACACTTATGGTTTTCAAGTAAGTGATTTACATAGATGTTATAATTTACAGGATAATTCCCCTGTAATCATAACTTAATACCCGAAGAAAGGGTTTACTTTGGCATGTATTTACTGTCTAATCCTGTATGAGCCGTGGGAGCTGGAATGTTGATTTATTCCACAAAATAATCTAAGTATGTAAGAATGTTGTGTCATTAATATTGAAGATGATGTTGAAGGAAGTCTTTGTTATTTATTCTAGGTTTCTACAAAATGTTGGACTTTTCTAATTCCGTGCATCATCCGTTGTCATTTTTCAGAGATAAATTGGCAATTATCGCTCTCTCTATTCAATCCAATGAGAAAGAGAACACAAAAATATTTGTTACATAATATGTTTACAATATAAGTCTGTCTCTTGATAAGCCAGCTGATTATAGGCAATGTCTAAAAAAAATCATATCATGAAGAAAGGCTGGGTGCATATCGTATACATTGATAAGTTTCATGAATGTTTGTATCACCGTGTGATTGTACAATTATATATGCAAAATGTAGATGATTGGTTATGCGGGCTTACTGTAGTAGCTAAATATTTATTACCACCACTTTGTGTTGGGCTACAGGGGATATTTTCATCAATACATACAAAGTGATTTTATAGTTTTTGTACTCGTTAATCCCAAAAAGTAGTAACAAGGATGTTGAGTGCTTGATGGTGAAATATTGACAGTAAGGTGTATGACAGATGGTGAGGCTGTATGAATGGGACCCATTGTGCAGCTGTTCCATATATGTTTTTAGCTAATGTGAGCCTATTAGTATTACCGCTGATCACTTGCAGGCTGTCATTGTGAACACAATGTACGAAGACCGTACCGAGAGCTTCACACAAGGGAAGGTCTGCGTTGTGTGTGGTGATCGCGCACTCAGCTGTAACTTCGGTGCAATCACTTGCGAGTCATGTAAGGCCTTCTTCAGACGCCATGCTCACAAGGTTAGTATGTCCGACCATTAGCCCTCTATGACATTCGTCTATAGTGTTTTGGTAATTCTCTTATCTGATGCAATGCGTAGTGATGAATGTTCCGTATTGTTCCAATTTTGCATCAAAGTGACGAACGTGTTAACCATTTTAACTAGCCGGTGATAAGCTATTGTGTCGGTGACATTGGACTTGTTCATTTAGATAACTGGAAAAAGTGGAATATTTTCTGATCATTGTTTCAAAAATATGAATCTGTTCCTTTGGTATGAATCAGTCAATTCAAAATCCAATTCCATGCAAATCCGCTCGATCAATTTCACTTCAGTAAACAAATTATTAATTCCAATTCAAAAGCAAGCAATTCCAACACATACTATTTCTGTTTGATTTGCACACATAAAAGATGTTGATTTTATGCATCTACATCCATCAATATATATGTTCATTTATGATACATGTTTGTGATATCGGTGAAACATTATATGGTGAGTATCCAATTTTTATTGATTTTGTTGCATTGGACCACCCACCATTCATCAATTGAAACAATTTCCATTTCTGGAATTGGAACTGACCATCACTTCAAATTCTAGAATTAGTTATTTACACTATTTTCCCTGATGATTGCTTCAGCAGTAAAGCATTTTTCATTGGCCAATGGAATCCAATTTCTTCAGTTGGAGAAGTCGTTGATGTTGTCCAAACCTTCAAAATGGTATCCATGAAAAGGCATTCATAATGAAATTCTCCATATTAATCCATTCACCCAAGACAAACAGTTCTTTTCTAATATCATGAACATACTTGGCAACTTAAAAAATTGATGACTACTGACTTATTAGTTTAAACCCTTAGTTATAGCTTTAAGTATTGGTTATTTTCATATTTAATTTAGATATGTCATGGTTACATTTTTGGTCCAAAACCTCTTATTATCTATGTTCAGATACCCCTCCCCCCCCCCCAATTGATATGTATAAAAAGTGTTATACTCTTTTGTTTTTCACTTTCATCTCATTACCATTTAATGTCGGTTAGTCAATTTAGCACACCAAGTGCACATAAATGGCTATAAATACTGTACACTGAAGACATTTGAATTAATAAAAGGCGTTTTATTTAAAAAAAATTACATTATCATTATAATTTGATTCTACAGTTGCTTTTCTAGCCGGCTTTCGGAAATATTTGATTGGTTTATTACCAGTGTTAGAGTGGCTTTTGAAGTACGTAGTAAATAATTTGCACACCACTTTATTATTGTCTTTTATGGCAGGAAATCTATGGACAGTGTGATGGTTCATGTCCCATTACTGTTGAGACTCGTTCGTACTGCAGGCGATGTCGTTTGGCCAAATGCTTCTCTGTAGGAATGAAAAAAGATTTGATTTTGTGTAAGTATGGC
Source organism: Paralvinella palmiformis (assembly GCA_025642065.1). Lineage (NCBI taxonomy): Eukaryota > Metazoa > Annelida > Polychaeta > Terebellida > Alvinellidae > Paralvinella > Paralvinella palmiformis. Next base: position 1,818,957 of record JAODUP010000005.1, on the reverse strand, counting down.
TTCTTTTATTCTATTTCCAGTCTTCCATCCAGATATGTAACGTATTAAATCTTCTTCTTGGCGTTCTCTGACGTGTAAACCATAATGTACCATAGGTCCCGGTCATTAAGCCGAGATAATTTTTAGACCTAAAATATCATGATTTATGGTGTTACCATCCATTAAGCCGACCTAAAAATCTGAACTTTCCCTGTAGTATTTCCAGGTGACATTTTGAATGCAGGAAATAGTTTTGTTCATAATTCGTTATTCATACAATATGTTTTGTAAACTGTCAATAGATCAAGGCAAATAGATCTATAATGATTGTTTACACAAACTGTTACCACATAAGTAGGACCTCAAACTTAAATTAATGGTGTGATTAAACATTTAATGAACTGCATACGAAGTCAGTGACTTAGAAATAATTAGACATATTGTCAATTACTACTGAGCCCTTGATGGTAAGATGGTATTGGTCACTAACACAGTAATAACCGAGACCATGTAAATTACCAGTATATGCGGTCAGTTAGTAACTAACTTTCTATTGAAAATAAATTTATTAATCAGTAATTATCCCATTATTAATTAGTATAAATATGCCCAAACTAAATATGTATAAGGGGGCACCCTAATGTCTGTGCTGCCAAACAAAAGAAATACGACGCTCTTGCATATGGGATGTCTTGGGTACGAGTTGTCTTGTTACCTATGCTGCCTTCGAATTGAAAGTCATGAAATGCCCTACTGAGTCCAACAACATTTATCCATAGTTACAAAAATCAGATAAATCTACATATAAATATTGATTTTATTATAAAGCCCTGTATAATTATCATCAACTTGTTTCACTTCTATTTTTTTCTCCATGACTGCATGAGTTTAAATAAAAATGTTTGCATCTACTGATCTAGATCTAGACTAGTCTAGAAGGCTGCAAACACACTGACACAAGGTCTCGGCTTAATGGCCAGGACCTTTGGTAACTAACAACCTTAATGCAATTCTTTAGAAGGTACAGATGCTGACATTTTGGCTCACACTTTTCAACAATTAATCAGTGACATACATTATTACACCTCTTTTACTGATTTTTCAACCAGATATCATTGAAGACATATACTGTATATACTCGCGTATAAGACACACTTTTGATACTCCAAAATCGTCGCCAAAATCGAGTGCGTCTTATACGTGGGTCATACAAAAGGGGAAGGTAATATTTGGCATAATTTAGGGGGAAATACAATAATATTGTTTTTCAACATTAATAATGAATATGTGAACAATAAAGTGAATAAACAATTTAATTAGTGAGGTAACCACCATGATTATTTAATCTGCTGCTCTAATTAGTGACGTGACCACAAAGGTGTAGGTCCAAATTGGCTGCAATACGAAAATGGCCACACTATAACCAATGCAACCACCTCCATAAACTATTAGAGGCAGATGTTATTTTTGGAATGTATATAATTGGTCTATCCAAGACATGTCATTACTATCGAAATGTCTGAGCGTGTGTAATTGAACGGAACAGTGAATGAGGCCACGCAAAGAATGACCATAAAAGCCACATCAACGGAAAACGATTACAGCAAAAACACTGTGTTAATTACTTCCAAAGTTGGCATATGGGAACTACTAATAAGCTTCTTCAAACAGCATTACAGAAATGAATGCACAACAGCAGACAACCTGGAGCAGCCGTCGTTACCTATCGTCACACAGTGGATGAAAAAGGACTAGGATTAAATCGACCCTGGCCATCATTACCAAATCGTTCAAGAAGTGCTCTATCAGCAATTATTTAGATGGCATGGAAGATGATGTATTGTGTGCTGAACAGTATGACAAATCCGAAACTGACTCCGACGAAGAAGGCGAACAAATACAACAGATGTTCAGTGAAGAGAGTGATAATGATGAATGTTTTGAATCAATATTGCTGATTTTAGTGCATCTTATACACGACTCCAGGGGGGTTATTGGTCCAAAAATATATGCGAGTATATATGGTAAATATAAACCAGTATATCATCATTCATGTGTGATTTAAAAGCAACACTTTATTCCCTTTCAATATGATAGATGCAGGCCAATCCATGGTTATAGTATACACCTATATTTACATTATCAAGTCAGTTGGATTTGCACTGCAAAACATGTCTGGAATATTTATAATTTAAGGCAATTTTATTCCTATTGTTTTGTTGTTTTTGAAAAAATATGATGTAATGGCGTTTTTCATTGGTTTATTCTGACTTTCAAAAACTACTTTTTGTGTGTAAAGGGTACTTTTCTGACTGGATCAGTATTATATAGAATAAGGTATTCAGGTCAAAAGTAATGTGTAAGACAACACTGCATGCAAGACCCTATTTACTGCACTGAAGTCACTATTTAAAGAATAGTTTTGACTGGTTTATAATAGTCTATGAACCGCTGTTTTTGGGTAGACCATTTGACATCAGCACTGACGAGTAATTATTTTCATTTTCTTCAGCTGAAGAACAGAAGCAGCGTCGAAGACAAAAAATCTTAGAGAATCGCAGCAAGAGGCAGTCCCAGGAGGTGTTCCCACCTGACTCAACCAGCATCCAACAGGACCTAACCAGGGTAAAGACATCAAATCCGCCCGCACCAAACACCATATCACCAAACAGTGCAGCATCTTTGGATAGAGTTCCAGGTGCCACAACCAATTGGATAAACCCACCACTGGTCTCCGCTCCAGATGCCCTTTCCACTGATGCAAGCACAGTACCAAAACGGGACATCTGGGAAATCCAGAACAGCCCAACCGATCCAGATGGCATCAAACGTTTAGCATTCGAGACAGCATCTGCCCAGATCGCAAGGCTACCAGATGGCATGGCCAAGTCTAGAAATGTGCTTGATAGAGGTGCTGACATGGTAACATCAACCAATCCTTTGGAGGACTCCTCCTCTCAGAGTAGTTCGGGAGGCTTGTCCAATCAGGGATTGACCCTTCCAGTTACAATCTGCATGCCATCTAGTCAGATATCTCCCACTGGTCACACAGCACAGGCCGACTTACAGATACAGGTTCCGACTGGCCAATATACAAGCTTGACACCTGGAGCGACAACTTTTACTGAAGAAGAAACCATTCAGCAGAAGAAAGCCAAAGGTAAGGCCTTAAAGGAACTAAACCCAAGGGAGCCAAGTATTGACTGCAACATAATTCAGGCACTCAGTGAGCCATGCTTCTTCAACTTGAAGCCACCGTCTCTGGAGTCTAAGGCCTATCATGTACTGGAGCCCGAGATCCAGCAGAGACTGATGCTGTGTGTCGAGGCCTACAGAGAGTTCTGCCGGCCCATGGTTAGCATTCATGAGAAGGTCCCACAGAATTATGTCTCGCTGCTCAACAGTGGAGAGGAGTGCTACCATCAGTTGGTTCGTTTTGCGAAGCGATTGCCAGAATTCCGAGCGCTCAGTCAGGAGGATCAGATCGCACTCCTCAAGGGTAACGTCATCGAGATCATGATTGTGCGCTTCTCCAAGTGTTATAACCTTGAAACGAATGCTTGGACGATCCCACATTGTGGCACTGTCCAAAATGTGTCGGGAATCATAGAAGAGGATAATGCCATGTTCAGTGAGTTCTGCATTGACGACTATTCCAATTTTGTCCGCGCAGCTTTGGAGTGCTGCAAGGGCGACGACCTTATACTTATCGTGCTCCAAGTGATCACACTGTTCTGGCCACACATCTCCAATCTGGAGGATGTGGCCAGTGTTCGTGCTGCCTACACCACCTACCTAGACACTCTCGAGTCCTACCTAAACATGAAGTATCTCGACTCTAACATGGTCATTGAAGTAAACAAGGTGATGGGCCAGCTTCGGCAGGTTGGCAAAAAGGCACACGATGTCATGTGGAAGTCACAGGTGTCCGAGTTGCACCCACTGCTCAAAGAAATGTTTGACTTGAGGTGAATTTGTCTCATGGATGGGTGTGATTAATGCTGTTCAGGACGTGTTTGTTTGCTCTCTGACAGCAGAATATGAATCCTTCGTGATAAACTTTCGTCACTTTATACTGTTTGTATATGATTTGCAGGGGGGGGGCTGTTTGGTGTTGGCATCCAACAACAACTTCAGACTCACAGCATATCACATTCAGGGTTTTGTGTTTATGCCTAGCTTCATCTTGCTAAAGTGACCTCAGCGGGTATTTTAGACTTGTAAGAACTTTGCCGTACACTACCAGATGTGATAATATTGAGTGGGGCATGTGTGTATGTTCGTGTGTGTGTAATACAGGGTTTACAAGTGTCTAAATGATGTCATAGGCGTAGACTGGCACACTTGAACTCGTCATTTGGCATGTATAACCATTTATTAGTTATGTAACTTTATACCCGGAATGTGCCTATTATAATCATGACATGGTGTCGACAGTGTCTGTGTTCCATCCTTTTTGTTTCTGTTCTCTAATTGTTGTTGCTTGTTTCTGACCTGATTATGAATGATGTACAAATGGTGGTAAGGTCTGTATTTAGTTTATTTGTTGTGTAGAGATAAATTAGACGTGTACATAACCCTATTTTACAAAAGATGTGCTTCGGTAGTAACAATGTCATGTGCCTGTTGTAGACGATGTTTATGAATCTAGCTGTAAATTGTTAGGTGATATTTATTGTGTATTGTGAAATTTTTTGAATCTTCCTAAATAAGCTGCATCAAGCAGATGGTTTGCTTTAAGATGTTACAACTCCTCAGAAAGAACCACCTTGTTAGCGTTTAGATTGAGACCGAAGTCGCGGGTCTTTGTAACATACTAAAAGTTCCACTAGTTTCTCTTGATGAGAGGAAACTTGCAAAATTTATCACATTCAAAAAGGAGCTGTACTATTTTGCAGTAAAACTTGTGTATTAGGAACCACCTCAGGTAGTCAGTAAGGAATGATTGGTTCTTGCTGGTTGTCTTTCAGAAATGGTAATGTTCTTTCTATGTAGCAGAAATGGAACAACTATAGGAACCATACTTTTGTGGTCTCTTTAAGCTAGATAAGTATTGGATGTAGTGTTCATCAGTATTGGAGTAGTTGAGAGTACATTCCAGAAGATGGTTGAAGATGCCAGAAGCAGCCACATTAACAGTGTTGTTAATGGTTCTCATCCTCTCACTGTGTGGTGTGTCATCAGTTGAATTCACTTGACAGCTTGATGGTTGAAGTTAGTGTGTGTGTGTGTGTGTGTGTGTGTGTGTGCGTGTGTTAAAGATATTTCATGAGACTGGCACAGGTGCTTGTGTGATTGCTCATCATGTAAACTATACCCGTGCGTGTGAAAATATGTACACACATATACACACACTTTCGGGTCGATACTTAACCATTTTAGATTCTAACTGTTATTGTTTTAATTGGGTTAGTAAAAAGTTATTTATTATACACAATAATGAAATGTAACTGCCAGAGTAGATGATGCCTTATTAATTGTCACTAAAATTAACCAATTTTTTAATGCACCAACAATTATTTTAGTTAAAGTTTATAATGTACAATTTATACACATACACACATACACACACATACATGTATGCATAGAAACACATTCTGTACAACTTTTCTTTGTTTGAGCTTTTAGCCATTTGTATTTAACTGTTACTAACAGATATGGGTTTTTCCAGGTCGGTGTTTATTTTGTAGTCGTTGTGTAGAATGTTAGGGTCCACTTTAGTGCTTATATGTCAGCGACGGCTCTGTTTTCGATACATCCTCGTAACGCATTCTCTTGTTCCTGTTTACATCATGCATTTATTTTTTATCAACTGTTAACGTGTCTTCTGATCTATATTGGTTCTTGTTAAGGTTTAGCTACACGAAATATCACCATCTCTTGTGTTAAGCAGCAGTGTTTATATGCAGAAGAGATATCGATTATTACAAACTTGCTGGTGTCTAATCGCGTATTTTTAATGTTTCCGCTCTGTCCTCTTTTGGTCTGTCTCAATCGCTGTCTGGGAAGGACGATATTAGTAGATAAATGAGATTGAGAAGCAGGTGATGTCAATAAAATGAAACATATGGCTAGTTTTATTTTTTATGATTGTAATGATACTTCGGTAAACGATGTTTAGATTCTAACAGACCTACCTGTAGGACGAAAACTGTATTATAAGAGTATTTTGTTGTGTTTTGTGTGTTCGGTATCAAATATACGAAGGATTGGTACATTTATAGCTACATTTATGTCTTTGATCTGTTCGTCAATCACAAATGGTCAATATCAGTCAAAATGCTGTGGTTATTCTGTAACCCGGACAATGGATCACATGCATGGCAGAAGATTCCCATTATCAGTATTTTGTTTGCATTATGTCTACATCAGGGCTTTTATCTACATGTAGTAGATGTATTTGTTGTTTGATCTGTTGAAATAAGCTTTAGCTTATATAATGGATATATATATATATATATATATATATATTGATTGTGTGTCTGTGTATGTGTCCTTCATCCATTGTTGTCACAGTGACAGCTATTATAAAAAGTAGATTGTTGGGTTTCTCAAAGAAGGTTTGTACTCCTCTCTCATGAAAAAAGCTTTCACAAGAAAGCCTCTCTGCTGAATACCTTATAAAGGATTTATCAAATGAAAGATTGTAAATGTACAGTCAATATCTTCGTAAGAGATATTATTAGAACTAAGAAACCAGCAACCCATCACTGGATGTAATTTTCAGACGTAGCAGCATTTTCTAATAAACCTTTTTCTGTTCTATCTAAACATTATGCTGATAATGAGTAATGCCTGAAAAACAGCATCCTTTATACAGAGGCCTTTGTCTCCGTATATAAAGGATGCTGTTTGAATTGAAATGCTATTTTAATTGTGCTGGATGTATTGAAGAGGACCTATTTGAAAGGTGATTGTTTGTAATCTTGTTTTTCATGTTTGTTTGTTACGTGTACTGTTATATTTTAAACGTTGTTGTTGGTGATGTGTCTTGTAAAGAACTGGAAAATATTTTGCTGGCATTGGCCTGTGTGAATGAATTTCACATTTCTTTGGTTTTATTTCTTTTATTCAAAGTGACCAGATATCAAAGTAGAGTGTGTTTGAATATTGATGTAGGCAGATACAGAGGTCTGTTGTTTTGGGAGATAATATCAGGAGTAAGCTCCTCCTCTGGTGGATTTATGAGGTATGTTAATCGTGGCTTCTGTTTCGCTGTGTCGCTGCTTCGTGATAATAGACCACGAAATCCGTTCATGGAGGTTTTACTGTTTGTTCCGGTGGCTGTCTTTGCACATCTATGTTACTGAATCGCACAATCTTTGAGCAGCTGCACTACTTTCAAAGACTTTCTCCATTCCAGTGCCTTTCTTCAATTCATTTAAGACAATTCTTGAATAATCTACTAAATGGTGTAGGAGCAGCGTTGGACCCAGAATACAACTGTATGGCCTGTAACTGTCTTACATGTCCCAGATTTTCTACTAACCGTTCGATCATTTGGTATGTCATTCGTAGATCATTGCTGTTGAAAATATGATGTATAGACTTTGTTCATACATCATACGCAGCATAATGATAATAACAATAGTGTATATTTAATAAAGCATCCTTACTAACAGGAGCCAATCAAAGGCGCTCTACAAATAATATGTAATACAATAATACCCAAATAATATGTCTGTAAAAACCCTGTAAGTGATTTAAAAGATGATAATTATTAATCAGTGAAAGCAACCTTGAACAGGTGTGGTTTTAGAATGGATTTAAAATTTTCAAGAGACAAAGCTTAAGCTTGATGTCGCTCATAACTATTAGTGTCTCTTAGGTTTTGTCGTGAGCTTATACTGGCAGAAGAATCAAATGCAACAGTCATTGTTTAACATACGGCTTGTTTGCACCATTCTCTGTTTCAAATCATTTGGGGTATTTTCAGTATTTACCTGATGCATAGTGTGACGTTTCTTTTTCTGAGGCGAATATATTATATCTGCTGACCTTTGAATGTCAAATGTGGATAATTGTCGGAGTTAATAATTATTACCTAAGTTGTCTAGTTGCTCACCAGCATATTTAATTTTTATTTGACTTGCAAACATGTTACAGGAAATGTTTGTTTAAAATAGTTTGCACTGCTTCATACTGTTGCTGCATTATTTGAAATGTTATCCTGAAGTAACCATACCATGGTGTAGGCAGAAATTACTAAATCTATAAATACTGTATAAAATTTAGGTTTTTAACTGTTTTACTTTGCAGTATTTGATTGTATTTCCAACCAGTAATTGCTGTGTAGTGCTCGGTTATATTATGAGGTGACTATCACAGGTAAGCGAAATCCAGGTTATTGCCTGCTTAGACTCGAGTTTGCTGTTCTTGTCTACAGAGTGTTATGATAAAGTGCAAAATGCTTTCTGTAGTTTTTTTTTGCCAGAAGGTGTTGCATTAAATCCTTGACGTTGCCATGTTCCAACCCAATTAACCATCATTTTTGGGGAACTTTCTGTTAACAGCAATGAAACCTTTTTAGTCGTTTAACACTAAGTATGGCCGTTCATACAGCATGAATGGTTTAGATCATTGTTAATTGTTTGAATATATGTTGTCTTGGTCAGAGTACATTGGTTCATAATCAGTTGTTATCTTAATGTGTACATAGGAATAATGGCCTTTTTGTTAGAAATGGGTTGCGTGTAACACTAATATGATACAATGTTATTGTCAGGTCAGAGTTTTTATCAGTGAAAATGTGAGTCACTGGTAGATGTAAACAAATGTGGATGTGAATGTTGAAAATAAAAAACTCAGTGTTCTGTTCATGACATTATTGAGACATCTCATGAATTGCAAACATTAAATTAAACCTGTTTTGTTGATGGTTGTGATACTTCAATAGAATGCTACTGACTTGGTGCATGTTTTCGATGTATGAATGGGGTTAAGAAATGTAGCGTCTTCGTAAATCAACCAACTCGAACAGACTAGAAATAGAGTAAGCTCAGTACAATGCTTCGCCGACTGTATACAACTGATGTCCAGCTGTGTCTGCGTTCGGATGAAAGCAGCACCGGATGGAATGGACGGTGACCATTATGTCCAGCAACTGAATATGGACTTGTGCAGGTTTTCCATATCTTGATAACTTGAAATATTACAGAGAAGGAAAATGAACAATTACAAAGTTCTTTTAATACTTGCTATTAGGCCTGTAGGTCCTTCCACAACGAGGCAGTTTAATATTGCAGGTCAGATTTGGAACAGCCTGTAGTTGTTTTTCGGTACTACACCACTTGTGATTATCAACTGTTGGGAGAATTGGTCCATTGAAATAAAGCGTTCAGCTGCAGCAATATTTCCTTCAGAGTGGTTACTAGAGTCCGTATGTGGCCCAGACAACCCTTCACACAAAAGTTTGAAGGCTGTTCAACAGGAACTTGCATATAATGGTAAACAAACACATACTACCGGTACATGTAGTCGGTTTTCAGTCATCCAGAATATCGTAATAATGGTCTCCTTTATTTCAAAGAATCTCCTATATTTCATAATTCTGCCAGATCTGCTTGTTTTCTCTATTTTTGACATATCTCCTTTTTTGGACAAAAGGACATTGTCTGCATTTTTATTGGCTTATTTCCTCATAATTGAGTGCGTAATTGTGTTCAAGTGACTTTTTATACTTTAAAATTGAGCTCCTGCAATAAAACACTAGTTTATAAGGGTGTATTATCTATTTTCCCATTCATGTAACCTTTTCCCAACATTTTTGACAGATGAATGGGGGGGGGGGGAGGAACATCCTTCCTCGAACTCACACCCCATGGCAGCTTCGGTGTCACAAATAAAACCTACGACTTTACCTCTGTTTTCATTTCAAGTCTGTGACACACTAGAATATCAAATGTGGGAACTTTCAATGATTTTCTCTTTGATGTTAAGGCTTTTTGTGATGGTGGGATACACAAAATATTTTTTTGTTCGAGTTAATATCATTAACACATACACACATTTTTATTTCCTTTTTGTGTTAAAAGGTAATGGGCGGGCCTTGAACGTAGGGCGCCGTAGAATCAAAGACCTCCATTCGTTTGAAATGCGATTTATCAGCCGCTAGGTGGCTGGTACGACAGATACTTTCTGCCACAAACACCAACAGAATCTGGACGTTTTAAGGAGGTTTTGAGATGTTATTTAAAATAAAAAGCGTTTGAACTGATAAAATTAATAATTTCTGCTTTTGAAGACTTCATTCACTTAGTTATTGAGACAGTTCCATTCGGAATGCAGATTGCTGCTGATGCAACAGGCTTTGAGGAGCATGATGAAAATCTCAAATCTGCAATTAATAAATACATAGGCTATGTCAAATTAACTGTCACCTCCAACTTTTATACTTCACATTTGCTAATAAAGAATGAAAACCCGGGTAATATTGACCAATAAATACAGACAGAAATGCAAATCGCCATCGTCATCAAATTATCGTAAATAGAATTAACAAAAATCATATTGAATATATATATATATATATATATATGTGTGTGTGTGTGTGTGTGTGTGTGTTAAAGTTACCTCATGGGTGCATGCAAATACCAATGACGCACATTTAATTGAAAGAACACATGTGTAGATCATCATATCGAGTGAAGTATGCGACAGTTGGTGTTTCTAATTCCAACTATCACATAATCCGTATTGTTTTTTGTCCATAGGCTGTTCGCAGTGATAACACCTTATTATAGATGTACAGATTGCTTCCTGTACACTGTATTTGCCAAATGCTGTCCAATAATGTTCACAGTGGCTTGTTAATTGATAACATATTGTAAAAAGATCTAGCATAAAATATTGTATTTTGCTAATTTGTTATCCATATTTGTTCATTCTCACTATTAACCACGAATCAGCTGTTCAAAAGTCCATCATTTTGCAACCCATTACTCACATAATAAATAGATCGTTTGTTACTGGTATTGTTCCACAGGACCTGAAAATCTTGCAGGTTATTCCTATTTACAAATTCTCTGACCAAAGTCTTTTGCAAAACTACAGACCAGTAAGCTTACTACCAGCCATTTCCAAAATATTAGAGACAATTATGTACAAAAAAGTTATTGTCATTTTTGGAACCCATTTTATTCAAGCACCAATACGGCTTTCGTCCAAAACATTCAACTATACACCCAATCATTCAGCTTCTAAATTAATGTGCCGAATCTAATTATAAGCCAAGACCCGAAATTACTCTGGCTATCTTTTGTGATCTGTCCATAGCTTTTGACGTCATCAGCCATGAAATACTTTTAAGTAAACTAAATACTTATGGAATACGTGGAAATGCTAATAATTGGTTTAAAAGTTACTTAGCAAATATAAGTCAATTTGTAGACATTGATGGTCATAGCTCCAGCCTTCTCAATATACAATGTGGTGTCCATCAAGGCTCTATTCTCGGTTCATTGTTGTATCTCATGTATATGAATGATATACCAAATTCGTGTAATGGTAATATATTGTCATTTGCTGATGACACCACACTGTGTATGTCGAATTCCAATTTACAAGCGTTATTTCTGGAGGAAAATGAAACAGTTAACAAATTGTTCCATTGGTTTTGCGCAAACAGATTATCTCTAAATCCAACAAAAACTAAATATATCGTTATTAGACCCCATCAACAACAATGCAATTTAAACGTTGCAATTAATAATAATATATTAAAAAGAATATGGAACGATTGCGAAGAAAAATCAGTAAAATTCTTGGGCATCTTCATAGATGAAAATCTTAGTTGGAAATATCATATCGCCCATGTTAACAAACGAATATCCAGCGCCTTGTTCTTAATCAAACAAGTAAAAAACATATTACCAAAGGACTGCTTGAGAATTCACTGGTACATTCTCATATGTGTTATGGAATATTGGCATGGGAAATTGTAATGTCAAAACATTACACAGTACAGCGTTACTTCAGAAACGGGCAATTCGGACCATCAATAATGCAAAATTCAACAGTCATACTGACCCATTACTCAAAGCTACAAGTATTATGAAATAACTGATCAATATATATTTCAATCAACATTATTTGTATTTGACTTCATCACAAAATATCTTCCCATCTCATTTGAGCAAATGTTCAGATTTAACCATGACATTCCCAACTCGCGAGCAACTAGGCAATCAGATATCTTATATGAAATCAGGTGCAAAACCTATTTTGCCAATAAATTGCAGCTGTATGCTATTCCCAAAATATGGAACAAATGGTTTCATACACTGCCTCAGAACATGTCTCGTTCAAAATTCAAAATTGTTATGAAGGCAAATATTTTTTTTGTCCAGATTGTTTTCCTGGAGCTAGTCAGACTTGAGAAAAGCACAACCCTGTTATTTTCTGTAATTTAGTGTGTTTTAGATCCGGTTGAAGCTCTTAAGTTATATATATATATATATATATATATATATATATATATATGTGTGTGTGTGTGTGTATATATATATATATATATATATATATATATATATATATATATATATATATATAGAACTTCTAGTTTTGAACCTATGAATACGGACATTTATTGTGCTGTGTGCATTATAATTTTGTGTGTGCAGACAATCTGTATTATTCCTGTCCTATTATATGCCATGAAATATGTAAATGTCCTTTAAGTCCATAGATCTAGTTTAGTTGGGATCAAACGCTAGAGACAGAAGGGGGGTTGTCGAATAAGCTAAATATAATAATAGTTAAGCTTAATTTCCCGCAAAAAAACACAACGCTTTAACAGTTATTTTAAATGTGTTCCTTCTTCTTACCGATGAAAAGATATTCCTTTTGTATTACTTTTACTCCCACGGCTTATGCAACCAACGACACAATAATAATTCACCAAATTTATAAATCCGATTTTTAAGTCTGCTTTCCTTCTTCCCACGACCGGAAGTTGAGACCTGTTTGCCATCAAATTAGCGGCCGTGTTCGGTGTAGTTTTCTTTCAAGTCAATGGTTGTCGCGATAATAATTAGTGACGCCAGGAGTTGGCGACATCTGGTGAATGGTTTATTTGCTGAACCCGATCTCTAGTGAGCGAAGTTAGAACCAATGAAATTTTAGCGCACTTTTGCAGAAGTATTCCCATGAAGAGGTTTATATTTGTCATTTAATCTAATATAGATGGCCTAAAGAGGTATGAACAATTAACTTTATTTTCTCTATGTAATAATATGTAATTTAGCCAGGTTTCGATAAAGTTTTGGTAAATGTTATAAGCTTTAAGTGCAACACACGTGCTGGGCGATAACGGAGTATATTTCGAATACTCGCCTAGTATAAGATGTAAAACGTGTAGAATGTTTTAGATGTTCATAATCATTAACTATTCATGCCAAGGTGTTATATCAACTAATGTACGTGTAAATAGAAGTTATCTCTTGCTAATCAGAATAATACCTTTGTTTTGTTTATTGTTGTTATGGAAAGGCTAAACATACTTTATTTTAACACCACATGGTAACAGCCATTGGTTACGACTCAACTCGAGAAAACCCGAAACGGGAGCGTTCATTCTGCCATGCATATAATTAATGTGGGGATCGCCAATTGTCCAATACATCAAATGCCTCCCCACTTTATTTACGTTTACGAGTCCAACCGGACAGGCGGCTTCCTATTTCATGCTGAGCGTCTGAGGCTCCACCACGACACCTGTCGGCTCAATGTCGCTAGCCTCGTTCGGCTGGAGAGGTTGGGCGGCTTCTGGGTAAGCCTGTCGTTCTGGCTCTGCCACAGGCGTACCCACGAATCTGAGGATGTCACCACCCGTGGAGGCATCAACGGTGGTACCAGCTGTTAACTCAACAGCCTCCCTTGTAGTTGGTCTATGTGCTGAAGAACGATGGCTCCATCTTCGATACACAAAATGTACGACACGGATCCTGTTTGTTGTTCAATGGTGCTGGTACCCAACTTTTCGTGTTGCCATGGTACCGTAGAGCCTACACGAAATCACCGGTTTTGAAGTTACGGACTCTCGCAAGCCGATCGTGTGTCGTCTTCTGTCTGGTTGGCATGGCAATGACCCTCCTACCGACATCTGGTTTGGTGAGGTGAAGATGTGTCTCTTCATCAACAGTTCCTACGGGGCAATGCCTGTCGTTGAGTCTGGCGTGATCCGGTAGTCGAAGAGGAAGCGTGACAGCTTCGTTTCTAAGTCATTTCCTTGCATGCGCTTCACTCCTTTCTTCACCACCCCTACGGCTCGTTCGGCCAAACCATTTGTTGCGGGGTGATGGGGCGCGCTCGTAATATGCTTGATGCCATTTTATTGACAGAACTCTTGATATTCTTCGCTAACAAAACCTGTGGCGTTCTCACTGACTGGAACATCAGGGATGCCATGGGTGCTGAATGACTGTCGCAGCTTATTGATGTTCTTGCCTGGGATGGAGCCCGATATAAGGTGAGCGTCTATCCACTTCGAATGGGCATCAATCACCACCAGTATCATGCAGTCGCGACCAAGGTCGATTGGGGAATGACCATGGTTGTAGGGGAGCTTCTGTAGGTCTGGGTCGGCTACACATGCAAATGTCACAGTTTTTGGCCGTTCTTTCGATGTTCTGATCGATACCTGGCCACCTCATCACACTTACGGCTTTCATGCGCACGATTCCAGAGTGAAAATTGTGAAGTTCTTCCAGCAGTGCTTTGCGGTAGATCTGTGGAATGATCACTCGTATCTCCCACATGAGACAGCCATCATGGATGCTGATTTCGTCTCTTCTTTGGAAGTAGGGCTTGAGGCACTCGTCGTCTTCGTGATGTGGAAATCCTTGCCTCGTCCCGATGAAGACTTGTGACAGCACTTTGTCACGAGTGGTTTCTCGGCGTATGTCACTTGCAGTGACCGGAGACATGTCCAAATACTGTATTGTCAGTATCGTGTCAGCTGGTACAGATACGTGTCTCGGAGCGCCACCTACTGGAAGGCGGCTAAGAGCGTCTGCTTGGGGAATGCTTTGGCCCGGTCTGTGGACTATCTGGTACTCGTATGCAGCCAATGTCAATGCCTAGCGCTGCATACGTGGAGACAACATCTGCGGAATAGCCTTTGTTTCTCCGAACAATCCCAGAAGTGGCTTGTGGTCAGTGACGATGGTAAACTTGCGACCCCACAAGAACCGGTGAAACTTCTTCAGTTCATCGATGACGGCCAATCCCTCTTTATCAATCTGCGCGTAGTTTTTCTCAGCCGGTGAGATACTTCTGGAGTGATATGCGATTGGTTTCTCTGGACCATTTTCCATAACGTGAGCCAGGACGGATCCATTGCCATATGGAGAGGAATCGCATGTTAGGATCAACGCTTTGGACGAGTCGAAATGTGTTACTACCTCAGCATCTCTTTCGTCCTGTCGAAAGCTTGTTGAGATTTGGTCCAGTACCACTTTTTGTCCTTTCTGAGCAGCTGGTGCATGGGTGCTGGGACCGTCGCTAGATTTAGCAAGAAGCGACCACAGTGGTTGACCATCCCGATGTAGGATTGTAACTCAGTGATGTTGGTTGGAGCAGGAGCTTCGCGGATTGCTGAGAGCGCCGCACCGGAAGAGTGGATTCCTTCTGCATCTATCCGGTGACCTAAGAATTCTACTTCTTTACTCAAGAAACTGCATTTTGATTCTTTCAGGCGGAAACCGGCTTGAGCAAGGCGTTCGAGCACTAGCTAAAGTGTCTGCAAATGTTCATCTTCAGTTGGTCCCGTTACCAAGATATCATCTAGGTACATCATTGTGTTCGGTATACCCTTTAAGAGAGAGTCCATGATGCGTTGGAAAATCACGGGTGCTGATGACACACCGTACGGCAGTCGCTTGTACGTGAAGAGGCCTCGGGGAGTGTTGATCGTGACGAATTTGCGACTGTCCGGGTGCAACTCAATTTGTTCATAGGCATGACGCATGTCGAATTTTGTGTACATGCTACCTTTCCCCAGTTTTCCATATCGGTCTTCCAGAGACGTACGCTTTTGTCTCCTTGTTCACCATATCTCTCATAACATATGGTAGTGGTCGGCACTTAGTATTTTGGCACCGCATTGTCACTGACGTATATCTTCGTCGTCTATGTCTTGACAGCCTGATGCAAGTCTTCAAACACCACGGCGTACTTGTTCAACATTTGCTGCAACTTAGGATTCTGTATCTTCTCCATGTGTGATGGGTTCAACTGATGAATCTCCCCCCAGTCCAGTCCGAGTCGGCCAGCCAGTTCTTTCCCAATAAACTTGATCCGCTGCCCGGGACTACCATCAGTGGGATTTCTTGCTCTTACTCTGACGGTGATGACTCCTAGGATTTTCACGTACTGGCCGGTGTATGTCCCAAGTCTGTCTTTGGTGTATTTGATCTTCGGCCGTGAGGTGTTTCGCCAGTGGTTCTGAAAGTTTTCTCAATTTGTATGCGAGTCCTGATCGGGTCTGGACGTGATCCTGTTACATTGAACATGTTATATGTCCTTTCAGACTGTTCACGTGTAATGTTCTGTTTCAGTGCCGTCAGCTGATGAGTGCGGTTTCCTTCACCCTTTCTGCTTTGCGAAACAATTACTCGTGATATGTCCTTCCTTGTGGCCGTAGCGGCATTGGGCATCTTTGAAGCGACACTCGTCCGCTGAATGTGATGTTTTGCAGCATCTGAAGCATGGTTTCTGTGCTTTCTTATCCCGCTTTTTGGAATTTTGCTCGTGCGTGGTCACGTGGTGTACAACACTCGGGGCGTCGTTATGCGCAGACGAGTTTAACTCTGCGGTGTTAGCAGCAGCTGATTCCATTGCCAGAGCGATGTGATGGGCCTTCTTAAAGGTCGGTTTCCCCCAACAATCTGCATTGGATAGCTGGATCAGCCACTCCGCAAACTAACCGGTCCCTTAGATTTTCTTCTAGGATCAACTCGGCAGTTAGCGGCGCACCAGACTTCGTTTGACCAAACTCGCAACTCCTGGCCAAATATTTCAGTTCAGCTACAAAGTCACCCATTGACTGATTTGTCTTTCTGTATGTCGAGTAAAAATTGTAACGCTGCAGTATAGTATTCGGTTGGAAATGTGACTGAAGTAGTTTACACAGTTCATTGTATGAGAAATCCACCGGTCCCTTCGGTGCTGTCAAACTGCGTAACAGCTTGCAGTTTGTTCACCTACCGATGTAAGAAAAATCGCTCGGCGTTTCCTTATTTCGTCTTCTGCAATTTCATTTGCCTCAAAATTAAAGCAAATCTGTTTTCATACGACGACCAGTCCTTTTCAGTAAATTCAGGCAAGGTGCCGTGTCATGATGACACGATTACCGCAGTCGAGGGTCGTACTCGTAGTTTGCACTGACGTCGCGTCCGTTTTCAAAGTTGGACCTATTTGACGTGGCTTCGAATTCTCAATTTGCGAACATTGCCAGTACGTCCTGTATACCAGCGTGAATGAATTGTCGTTTTCCTCGTCGCCAAATGTAGTGTATGGAAAGGTTAAACATACGATCGAATACCGTCCCTTACCTTGGTTAACGGGCTTTTAAGTCTGGTTAAAACACTGAATACGTAATGACATAATGTAATCACTGTCTGTAGACTGACAATGTCATAAACATACAAACTCACATTACCAGAGACATTACACATGTTTCAGCATGAATATAGTCACTTTTATTAATTCAGTCTATTACTGTAAACCAACCGACGAAAACATTAAATGCTTTAAAAATTACTTGAATTTATTCAATAAAGCCAAGCGCGAGCTAAAAAGAAACTATCACTCCCATCTCCTAGAATTAAATAAAAACAATATGAAAAACGCGTGGTCAGTACTAAAACAAGCAATAGTAAACAAAACGACAAATCTAACTGGCCCCAGACTTACAAAATAGACAACAAATATATTTCAGGTCAAACTGAAATAACAAATAGCTTCAATAATTTTTTTTCAAAAATTGGTAAAACCACCTCTGAAAATGTGCCTAAAACGTACAAAAAAGGTAATGACTATTTGAAAACACCTTAAATAAACAGCATATTTTTGGAAATTATAGAACCAGATCAAGTCCTTGAAATCACAAACAAATTAAAACCTAAGCTTAGTACAGGTCATGATGAAACATCGTCCAAATTACTCCAAGAATATATTGAATACATTAAATTTCCATTGACACACATTATAAATAGATCAATAATTACCGGTATTGTTCCCAAACAACTGAAAATAGCTAAGGTAATTCCAATACACAAATCAGCTGATCCCACTATAATATATAACGAGGTAATGAGCTTCCTCAATAGTAATAATATTCTTTACAAACATCAGTATGGTTTTCGCGAGAAACACTGAACAATTCACCCAATTATAGATTTATTAAATCAATGTACATTAGCTAATTATTCGACTCCTAAGCAAGTTACCTTATCTATTTTCTGCGACCTCTCAAAAGCATTTGATGCTATAAAGACAGACACATTGTTAAATAAATTAAATTACTATGGTATTAGGGGAGTCGCCAACAAATGGTTTGCCAGTTATCTTGTGAATAGGAAACAATATGTTCAAATCGGTAAAACGAAGTCAGATATTGAATTCATGAACTGTGGGGTACCACAAGGATCTATCCTAGGGCTCCTGCTATACCTAATATGTGTTAATGATATATCAAAATCCACAAATGCACATATATTACCTTTTGCAGACGACACTTCTTTAGTTATTAGTGAATTAGTGATACTGATATTTCCACCTTATATCAAAGAGCAAATGAATAACTTATTTGAATGGTTTTCTGCAAATGGTCTCTCGCTAAATAAAAATAAAACAAATATATAGTTTTCAAAGGTGGTACCAAAAATGACGATTTTAACATTTTGGACATTTCAATTGGTGGTACTCACTTAGAGCAAATTGGCTCTCAGTTCCAAGAGAAAACCACCAAATTTCTTGGTGAGACTCTTTCATGGAAATAACATTTGACTTACGTGAAAAATAAGATTTCTCGGGCCTTATATGGCATGAAACAAGTAAAGAAATTCCTACCAAAAGATAGTCTGAAATCTTTATACCTGGCTCTCATACAACCATATATTCATCAATCCTTCAGAAAACTGTGTCTTTGCAGAAAAGAGCTATTCGTATTTTTAATAATGCGGGTTATAACAAACTGAAATCTTAAAATTAAGTGACCTGTATCAATCAATACCAAGTATGCTTATTCATGGACGACTTTATTAGCAAGAGACTTCCTATACCCTTCAATGGCTTATATGTAATAAACTTGCAAAATTGCATTATGTATACGTTATTTAATATTGAAATTGGAAATAAATATTACTACTGTACTGAATGTTCCTTTAATACAAAATCTTAATATAAACCTTTTTTAATATTTAATGGGTATCTTGCACTAAATATATCGTTATCTACAGCATCAGTGTCATACGGCTGATAAGGGCTGGCTTTTATTTGGATGCCTGTTAAGTTTTTGTTGGTTGATATTATATTAATTCTGAACCACCACTATAACTTTCAACAACAACAGAGTTACAGAACAGCTGAAATATAACATTATCCAAACGCGTTATCTTTAATGCCTAGTCATCCATAATGGCACCAAGTGATATAGGTATGAGAATTTATAATGACAATTTACAATTAAATACTTTTATTTTGATCGCTTTGCCAGATATTACTTAAAACACAGACCATAATAAAATGGATTTATACAGCGATTTGTATATTAATATATTTATCATTATCCTTTTATATATATATATATATATATATATATATATAGTGTTAACATATATTATATATATATATATATATATATATATTGTTAACTACCGAATTGCAGGTTGATACATATGAATAAAAATTAACTGTTTAACTTAAAATTATTCGGAATTAATTGAACATCCTGACATCAGCTAGTCTCCAATGATTTCATGGTTGATAAAATACTTCATGGGTGCCTTGCAGTAAAATTGTGAAATGTTGATTTATTATTACTCCTTGTCACATATGGCAAATGATTTGGATACCATTATGACAGAAATATAAACGACATGTTTCCAAATAAATGGTTTGATTTGTTTATATTATGCATGCGTTTTCACGGCAATTTGATTTGATACTTTAATTTCTTGGTTTACTTGACAATTAATTATTTATAAGAACGGAAATTTTCCGGAAGAAGCTACAGTTTCTGCCCACTGTCTTATCGTCTGCTTAATATAATTACATTTATCAGAAACAATATTTTATATACGTTTCCGTATTGTTGTCAATTGCGTGTAATGTGTTGATATCTGTAGCAACAATTTGAAAATATTTTCGTGAACTGTTTATATATTCGAAATGCTTTTACGTCTAATATTGAAAAGATTATGAAAAAGCGCTGCACCGATCATATCGTTTGCTATTCTTAGTTCAATAGGGAAGAAGTGGGGAGGTTCGACCAGGCGGGGAGAATCGACCACAACATTAAAATCGTAATCGTTATTTATTACACTTTATAGTTTTAGGCTGGAAACAACTTCTAAGATTGCTAATTAATGTACATATTTCCTCTGTCATCTATCATTGGCTGAATCTAGTCCACTTTAATATATCAAGGTACTATTCATCCTGTATTTTTCATCCTTGATGATTTCGACTATCATTTGGATACACAGTCTCCTGCTACATCCAGATTTAATGACATCTTAAGTTTTGACTTAAAACAACACGTTTCTTTCTCCACACACATTCATGGTCACTGGCTTGATCTCCTCATAACCCGGTCTACACCGGATTATATCCACACACTAACTACCACAGATGGTTTATCGGATCGTTTCACTGTCATGGTTGAAATAAAATTTAAGCATAATCATTGTTAGGGAAAAGTACATTATGCTCAACTGTATCAAATGCAGCAAACAGGTCCAGAAGAACAAATATTACTGGCTTACCTTGATCAATTGACATCATGATATCATTTTTCACCCTAACCAACGCTGTCTCAGTGCTGTGACCACTTTT
The DNA here is from genome assembly GCA_025642065.1 of Paralvinella palmiformis. Classification (NCBI taxonomy): domain Eukaryota; kingdom Metazoa; phylum Annelida; class Polychaeta; order Terebellida; family Alvinellidae; genus Paralvinella; species Paralvinella palmiformis. The sequence continues at coordinate 1,797,921 of JAODUP010000005.1, read as the reverse complement.
ATAGGCAGACTGTAGTGATTCATTAAGGTTATTATTGATTAAATGTTTGTTTAGATGAAAAGCAACTGCCTTTTGTATAACTAGATAAAAATGTAAGATTTGAAACAGGTCTGTAACTGTTTAGAATATTACAGTCCATAGAGTTTTTTTATTAATCGTTTTACAATGGCAGCTTTCATGGATCTTGGCAAAACACCCCGAGATAATGATTTATTAACTATATTGGACTTATCAGAACATCCGAACAATCTTTCACAAGCCATGTAGGCATAGGGTCAAGTGCACAAAAAGCATTAGATGACTTTTTCAGCAACTGTCTAATATCAGTCTCTGTAAGGCTCAAATGTATCCATCATGGATATGCAGGACTCTTCTACCAATGGCTTACCCTGTGATAAGGTGCTGGAATGTATATTTAATATTTTTTGACAGAAGAAGTTATTAAAACAATGGGCCATATCTTAATCTGAGTTAATAATATTTGGAAGGACTCACAACTTTATTTACAACACTGAAAACAGTCCTTTGATTTCCCTTGGATGCTTTGATCTTTTTATTTAATGACGGCATAGTAAAACCAGAACTTACCACCAACCCTAAAGCTGACTTATTACAATTATGTGAACAATACCACACTACACTTAAAACCTTACTTGACAAACACGCATTTTACAGATCAAAATCCATAAAAATTAATCTGACTTTTAGAAGAACATGATCTCCAACAACTCTGACAATCCTGATCAAAGCTTCTGTTTCTCTACCTGCTCATGATTAGACTAATTCACAGTTCTGCTTCTAGTTGTAATATTGATTTTCCAGTTATACATCACCATTGCACGGTGTTTAAACCAGCCTCATTTACTGAAGTTTCTAAACTGATTTTACCATCCCCTAATAAGTCCTGTAAACTTTACCCTATCCCTACATTTCTGCTAAAATATGGTCTTCATACACTAATTGTTCCAATCACTAAGATAATAAATTTATTACTAAGCTCTAGAGTGTTCCGTCTCATTTTAAACATGACCATGTAATCCCCCTTCTTAAGAAATCATCTTTATCAGCCAATGAGCTAAACAGTTATATACCTATTTCTAATCTATCATTCATATCTAAAGTACTAGAAAATCCTGTATCCTGTCGTTTGAATGTTCACTAAAACTGTAATCATCTGTCTAATGTTTTTCAATCTGCTTACAAACAAATTCACTCTACAGAAACCGCTCTACTAAAAGTTCATAACGACATAGCACTAAACATGGACACAGGAAAGGTCACAGCACTAACACTTTTAGATTTATTTGCAGCTTTTGACACCATTGATTATTCTATTCTAGATCGCCTATCTGACTGGTATGGCATATCAGGCACAGCACTTACCTGGATTCGCTCATTCCTAATATATAGATTTCAATCAATAAAAATAAGTAAATGTTTTTCAAAGGCAGTGCCTGTTTTGCTGTGTTCCCCAAGGCTCTATTCTTGGACCACTACTGTTTACTCTGTATACCACACCACAAAGCTCACTTATTCGTAGCCACAAATTAGACCATCATTTATATGCAGATGACACCCAAGTATACATATCTTTATCTACAGCAGACACTGACCTTTCCCTTAAAGAACTTGTTGACTGTCTCGGTGATATCTCCGACTGGAAGACAAACATTAAACTTAGGCTCAATGCCAACAAAACAGCAAACTTAATCATTTCTTCCCTACGAACATCCTTAGTCATAGCATAATCTTGGTGTTACATTTGATAGCATTTTAATTTCAGAAAACATTTCTATCATATTCATGACTTTCGCCGTATTCGGAGCTATATATTTCTCTTTCAGTCGCCAAAACCATTGCTACAGCACTCATTACTAGTAGGCTTGCTTACTGCAACTCTTTCTTTATAACGTTGCATCTAAGGATATTCTAACACTTCAGTGTGTTCAGAACTGTGTTCAGAAATAGTCAAGCCGTGATAGCGCAATTAGTTAGAGCGTAGGACTCGTAGCCGAAGGGTCGCGGGTTCGAGGCTCCGTGAGCTGTAATATTGTCATGTGGCGACTGGTTCACTCATCCATAAAAATGAGTACCTGACAGGACGCGATGGCTATGTGTTTGAGTAACGCTTTGCGCCTATAATGGCAGCATGCGTTGTATGCTCCCTTGGGAGTTGAGATATGTGCTGGGTGGGAAAAGGTCTGATTCAGGGATAATAATACTGTACAGCGCCTCAGAACAGGGTTACATGGTTCTGGCGCTATATAAACATGCATTATTATTATTAACTGCTTAGCTAGGTAGTCACACGGTCTCCTCGGTTTTCCATTCTGTTCCACTTATGAAATCTCTTCACTGGCTCCCTGTTCAATCTTGCATAACTCTGCACTAATGCTTATCAAACTCTTTCTTCTGGAGAACTTTCATATCTATTTTCCATGCTCTCTTTAGTACCCAAGCCCAGAGAGCTCCGTTCATCCGTTTTTTACTTGTTGACTGTTCCAAGGGTTAAAACTCGTGCTGGTTCTCGTACTTTTTCAGTTGTTGTCCCTACTCTTTGGAATTCACTCCCTGAACATGTTAAGTGATTAAATAGCATAGTTTATTTCCGTCACCATTTGAAAATGGACCTTTTCAGCCTCACTTATCCTTCCTAAGTTTCCTTTCCATCTGATCATTGTTGATAAACTTTGCATCGTACCCGAACTATGAGTTTGCCCAACCTCTGTACTAGCAGCGCCAGTGAGCTCAATTCTTTTCGAGGATATTGGCGCTATAGACGTTTTGTAATTATTGTATCATCTTTGGATATAGTATCTCTATTGCAACTCAGATATGCTTCGTTCCAACTGTATGAACTATCACACTTGTTTAAAGATAATTTCGACATGACAAGAATATTGCTTCTGATGTCCATACAATAATATTTCATCATATTAAAGCTTATATTATGGTCTCTGGCATATACCGAGCAACACTATAAGTTATTGTAATGCCACCGGTGACCATGTCATCAGTACTAGAGCATCGACGTGCATGAGATGACTCATAAATGTACCATTTAAGTTACAACCCATTTTCATTTTTAAGTGGATAATTGAGAGGGGAGCCTCTCTGATCTGTTTCGTATCTCGAATGGTGTCCCACAGAGGTGCATCAGTCTCACTTTACACGAAAATGTTGTGAGATGTACCAATATAATAATATAATATAAGCCTAACTATTTGCTTATGAAAATTTATTTGTTAGCAGTTTTTGAAGTGCGCCCAGTAATTTAACTGGTCAAAGCCATTGTAAGCCTCCATATAAAATATAACGAATGGACTGCTAAACGAGTGATAATATTCTATAATCTGCAGAAGTGTAAATATACACATGCCCATTTGGGGTTTTAATCCAAATTGATTATGATAAGTACTAAAGATTGATATTTGTTTAACACAAAAGTACATGTTAGAAGAAATAGTTGTAGGGACAATAACAGACCTAGCCAAAAGTAGGGTTTTTTTACTGTCCATAACCTGTCTTAATATCTCAGGTCCTGGTTCAAATGCATCGAATGACAAACTTTAAAATCTCACATCCAAGTATGACTTTGATAGAATTTCAATGCGAAGCTGTGTGTTGTATTGTAATATCTGCTTGAAGTGGAAATAGAAGATGAAACAAAAAACGATGTCTGTATTTTATTGACATCCAACTAAACTGTTATCATATTTTATACAAACACTATTTCATTTATATTTTGTGAAGTCTAAATCTGAATCATACTCCTTACAATTATGTTCACTAAAGCATTATGAATCATTGTCCGAATTGTATTTGTTGAACTTATTCAACTCCACATAATATTTTTGACTGTCATCATGGTCATCTGATGCTTCTATCAACGTGATTGGATTAAGTTTATTCATCTGGATTGGAAGAGCATTTTTCAAGTCATGCCACAGACGCGCACACAGAAGATAAATTAAATTATAGCAGCACACCCATCAGTGTTTAAGGATTGTACTGGTACCATTAAGCACTTCACAGCCGACGTCAAGCTGAAACAACAGTCAAACCCATTCTTTCACAAACCTAGATCGGTGCCTTATGCACTCGAGGTCAAAGTAGAGCAAGAATTACGTCGATTTGTGAGTAATGGGGTTGTGCCAACGGCAAATGGCTCAATCAGAATATGTGGAGATTATAAAGTCACCATAACTAAAGTCATGGATGATACATGTTATCCGTTACCAACAGCTGAGGACCTTTTTGCCAAGTTAGCAGGAGGTAAGGTGTTTACTAAGCTTGATTTGTCAAATGCTTATCAACAGCTAGAGTTATCTGAGGAATACCTCACTGTGAACACCCATAAAGGACTTTTCCAGTAGCAGCGCCTCGCATATGGCATATCGACAGCACCGTCGATCTTTCAGAATGTTATGGATCAAGTACTTGGTGGATTGGATCATGTTACGTGCTATCTTGATGATATCTTTATTGCATCATCTAATCAGGAGAAACATGAAACAATTCTTGAAGAAGTCTTACATAGGCTAGAGCGTCATAACATTCGTGTCAATACTTCCAAATGTAGCTTCATGGAAGCTAGTGTCGAGTACTTAGGCCATAAAGTAGATGCAGATGGACTGCATCCCACAAAGGAGAATTTACATAATCAGTGAAGATCATGACATGGACGACTGCCATGAGAGTGTACACATCAGTCTATGTATCTTGAGAATAAACAGTTCTGTTGCATCGTTCTAAGATGACCATTTTGCTTTTCTGTGTGTGCATCTAAACATAGCAGCCGCCTACTGTGTTCTCCGACTTACTTCTTGTTTTGGTATTGTAACCGTCTCTTTGTATATTAGCTGCAGCCAACTCTAATGAAAAAGCAACACTTTGTAATATGACATATTGATACAATGTGAATCATGGTGAATTTGGTGATGCTGAAAACACTTAATTGACTACCGTGTAACTAAACTAATGTTCAGCAAGATAAATATATCGATGTGCTAACAGTGATTTAATAAGGCAATTTGTTATCTTGCTGATTTTGACAATTGACACAAGTTTATTAATATACATTTCTATTCATGGTAACTAAGTACATTAATTTAATTCAAATTAAACTCACAAGTCATCTTTCCACAACAGGTTCTGGGTCAAATACTACCATGTCGTTATACTCGATCTTCACTATGATCAAGTCTGAATTCCGTGTGTTTCACACGAAAGTGGTGTTTGTAGCAGGCTGAGGAATAGATGTATCAATACAAAGATCGCTTTGAGATCAATACCACATTCCTTTTAGATAGTTTACCACTGTGTTGATTCCATCTCTTTTCCATGTCTGAAAATATAATTAAGTAATAATTACTTGGGAAATAATGGATCAATGATATTCCATGGCTTCAAATTCGTATTGAGTTGTTATCAGTTAGTACATTACCTCTTTGTAACAAGCTTCTTTATCCTGACTTACTCTTTCCAAACCATGTCAGTGTCGAGGCCATGTGGCTGAAGTGTATCCTCATAATGCCTCATCGGCTCAGCTATATCATTATTGCCAAAAATTGCAAACTTTAATTCATAAAAGTTACTCATTAGACTAAAATAAATAGCTGTGACATCAATAACTTAAGTAAACTTGATACAGTAAATCGACTCCGATGGGACACTTACAAGGTGTCCTCTCGTCACAGGTTTGGTCCTAGTTAAACAATGGGCATCTTGTTTGTGTCATCTACGGATACATTTGGAAAGAAAAAATTCGTAACATTTCCCTCTGACACAAGGCATCAGTAAATAACGAATTGATAGATACGAACTGTTAATGGTCACGTGTGAAGAAAATAATAGACTGAATCACACAATAACGGACAAAGGTTCAAACATTGTTTTCACTTCATCGAACCGAGCCAAAAATCACCTGTACAGGACTGCCGGACCGGCACTTTCGACCAGGATTGCAATAAGTATAATTATCCATACTAGCTATATCTGATTTAACATTATTAACAGTAGGATTATCACTTTTCATAAAATTATCAGATACATTGCAATTTTTGATCATACTCTAACTGATGATATATACTGATTATACAGTAGACATGTGATTATGGACACATTTGAAATGTTCCATCTCTACCAGTTGATTTACGAGGTTATGACATTTCCATCAAATTATTTTTAACAATAACTTCATCCTTATATTTAGAATCGGTACATGAGCTCAGCAAATTAGAAATTAATCCTTTCTTGGTCTTTTTCTAGAAAAGAGCTGCGTCATTTAGTCAGATTTGTGTTTCCTTGATATAAATGCAATAAAAAAACTGCAGAAACCTATACGGTCAAAATTAATAAAACAATGGGAAAACATATCCTTGATTATAAACTGTGTGGGATTTTTGTTTGGATATGAGTCTGCATGAGGAATATTTATTTTTATTCCACTGTTGGTACAACAGAAATCGGACACCCTTTTTATAGCGTCACGGATCAACTAGCTATGATGTAATGGTGATTGCTAATCAGTATAGGTCATTAAAAAGCAAAAATATAAATTCTAATAAACTTAATATTGACCTGTTTCTATTTTTATATTTACATTATACGATATATTGTTTTTGTGGGCAGTATGTTTATTCGTATCGTTTAAGTCATGTGGTATAAATTAGTGATGGTTATACTCTGTTGTACGATATAGATACACCGGTAGTTTTAAGACACTTGATGAGCTTCATCGGATGTTGCACTGTGATGGCAGTAAGCGAACTGTTCCCTTCGTTATAGACTGTCAATTTTGTTTGAATGCTGATATATAAAGAGTATTTATCGTTATTTGTAAGGGCTTGACAGAGATCGGACACAAAAACAAAATGGTGACGGCACTTGTTTTTTTAATAATTTAAATGCCAACAGTTATGATCATAGTCCATTAATTAAAGCGTGTTGATTAGGCCAGGTAAAAATGTATTTAATAATACGTTAATGTGAATAACCTGTCTTTTTCATATGGTACATCAGTTTAGAATCCTTAACAAAAATAAGGATTACGCTAAAAAAAGGAGACGTATATTAGACACACGTTTACGATATATTATTTCTAATTTTATATCTCCTGTTCGGAAATTATCAAATTAATTATTAACCAAGGCATCTTGTTCGCTTAATTAGGACATATAACGTTATTGAATTAATCATGTACGATTGATCAATTAATAACTTCAAAACAAGAATCAAATTAAAAAGAAATAGCAGGACTTTTCTGGGGATTTTAATACTTAATGCTTTCACTAATTTATACATAAACTTGACATGTCGAAAATATGTTCAAGTCTTAATAAACCAACAGGCGATCAAACATCTAATGCGTTATTAATAATTGATGTTCCTGATACATGCTTGTCCTTATCACCTTATTGAAGGATTTAACACTTCACAGTATGTGTGCGCGTGCATACATACGCGCGCGACAGTGCGCGCGTATGTGTAGATTTACGTTTCTGTGTTGTTGCAATTATCTCTCATCCCTAATGCTATGAAGTACTAATTTTTTCTTATACGTTAACCTTTGATTGCTGTATTAAGTGAATATAATTGACTGCTTTAAGGATAAATTTAAGCTTTTATAAGGATAAAAAGGGAATAGATATGGTGTATTGTGCTTCATACAAATACATCCGGATCTTGAAATTAGATAACGACTACAGACTTTATTACACGGGTAAATAATTAACAAGTGAAGATAAAATATCCTTGCTCTGGAACCAAATTTAAAAATAGACTTTAATAATTTTAAACATACATGTCCTAGACAATTGAGAGATAACCGACTTTTGGAAAATATACATACTATAAGGTGTATTAATTGGCTTTTCCACAAGAATTTATTTACTTGCATATTTGATGCGATTAATTACGTGTCATGTGGAGAGTTTTCATACAATCGTATACACCACCCTTATGATACCGTTGTAGCATAGACAACGCACTGACAAGTACTAAACATTCAGAAATTGGTCTGTTGGTATTTAAAATGTAGGTTATTATCTAATTATTTCCAGTACATAGTTTAACAATATTAATTATTGTTCGGAGAACTGTAACAGTTAAAATGATAAAGGTGTTAAATCATCTTCATGACAAAATACGTTATATTATTTGTTATTAATACACGAACTACCGACAGAATGAGATAATTGTTTAGAGATACTTAGTCACCAAGAAATTACAGAATCGTTATTTTTGAGAGGGTTAAAGAGCACGGAAATATAATGGCATACTATCGGGCACTACCTTTTCATCAATAAAAAGGGAAACTTGATTGAAAATTCGATCAGTTTTAATTATCCTAAACGTTGTTAAATCCAAAGTCACACCAATATCTTTATCGTTAAAAAAATTACGTTATGGAATTAATTATGTACAAGCTTTGATGTTTTTCTAAAATAACATATCCTCGTCGGATCTTTTTTTTAATTTCTGCATCAGTAAATATAATAATGTGTATCAGAAAGAATATTGGCCTAATTTGGTATTTGTCTTCACAGTCTAGTTTAATAATAATATTTTGTTGCATTGGATATTTTGTTGCGTGAGATTTTATTTAGTAAAGAAGGCTTTAAAATGTTTAGTATGTGTATGTTGTTGTATGTTTTGTGTGTGTGTTTAGGCACAGGGATAGAAAATCTCGAAACGTGAATTCAAACTCTGGACGTTTCTCGAATGAATCCAGAATGGCGACTTTTCTGGCTGAGACATGGGTCCATGTACCACGATTGCGATTACATTCCTTCTGATTATAATCTATTACGATTACATTATAAAGTAATCATGATTACAATCATGATTACAATGTATATAACACAAACATGAATGTGATTCTTCGTCAATATTTACTCAGTTACATGTATAATACCGATATAAACATGCTACAATGTTTACAAGTTGCTTTGTAAGAACCAGACGCATTTTCTGGTATGTTCTTGAAATGAAAATGTACAAGAGACTTTGATGCCATTGTACGACGTTAATTGTACAATGTTTCTGAGGTGATTTTCACCATACAGCAAAGGATCAAACAATGCATCTGCCATGAATGCACAGGTATTTATAGAGATAAATGAGATTAGTGCAAACTGAGATCAGTGCAAACAATATGAATGGAATTATTTGAATATATATTTAGTATTGAAATGCATCATGTGGGTAAGGTCTATATAATAAATAGGATAATTAGAATATAGTCGCCGTCTCCACTAATTATTAAAATAAAGGGGGACGTTAAAGATACCCCGAAGACGTAAAACACTGGAAGTGACCACCGTCAGGGTATTTCGGTTCCATCTTTCCGTACTATTCCACTGTGAGTGGTGGGTGAGGATTTTTTTCAACCACTCTAAATTAGAAGCTGTGCTGAACAAGCGACAGCCTGGGGATTCTCCCCGAAAAACAAATCACAATCACACACAGAATATAGTCAAACCCCCAACTCCGACCTCCTCTATAACTTGGACACCTCTGTAAGTGTACCACTTTTCAGTCTTAAATTATTGCTATGCTTTAAAATTGTATTTTTCTTCTATAGCTTGACTTTTGATATCCGTCTAATGCCCACCTTTGTTACCCCGTATGTCAAGTCGGGGTCAATATGTAGCCCTGTTTGTGTTCACTAATGCATGCGTTAATTTAATTGGTTGCTTGTCATCTGACTGCTGGCCAATCAAAGTCATTTGGAGCTGGTGTTAAAACGACAGTGTCATAAAGAAGCGATTACATTGCATCTGGAAATGGCGATTAATATTACGTGTTTGTGTGTGACAGACTAATATATATTTAATAGTTTTTATTAATTTTATATTGGAAATTAGGTTTGCTTTACATGGTAAAGTTTCCTGATTATACATAAGAAAGATAAGCACCCCAGAAGCATTAAGCAGATAGTGATACATGCATACACATCTTCATACATACATGCATTAACACACAAGTGTAAGCATATAACCATAACAACTGGGTGCTTTTGAGTGCTAACAATGTTTGAGTCTTTTACCAGTTACAATTATGCATGCTTAGCGCCATCACCTTTAAATTTGATGCTATTCATTAACTGAATGACCTATAAAGTGAATACCTGCACACAGTGTTCTATCTTTAAATGAGAACATCTTACTAGATACTTTGAAATAAGTACAGTATTTGATAGCGTTGGTAGGTCCCTCTTTATGGTCTGATTTTACTCTGAGCACAAACAATCGCCGGTGTGCGTATTAATATCCTAATATCGTATTAACCTAACATTACGGGCATGTTCGCTTTATGTTTACTCTTGACGTACTACTGTACTTCCACAACAATGCATTTGTGGGAATCGGGTGGTGAATACTGATGACCACAACGTACACAAGAGATTCTCGAACATATACATAAAATGCCACACAGGATACTGGATGTAGTGAATGCTATCCCAGCTATGATGAATGGTATTGTGTATGAAAACACATTTTCGTAGAGCGCCCCTAGAAAGTGTTATAACAAATAAATAAAATATGTGTGAACAATTGAAGTTATTTTTTGTTACTAAAATACGAATATTGTTTCTTTGTTTCATACAAATCGGAATAACTCATATTGTTTGACTGAGAATGAATGTACTTAAAATAACACACCTGCTATTGGTGGTCCTATAAGGAATGCCACTCCTTGGAACATTGCCACCAGCCCAAAGGCATTGGTAAGATTATCTAAGCCAATTACTTCAACAAGGATGATAGGTCGGAGTGATGTCCAAGTTCCTGAAACCATCTACGTTTGGTAAGTATAACGACGCTCTTAAATGAATGACATGATAAGGACATGACTGTTGAACATGTCAAAAACAATTACGTTTTTTGTATGTTAGCCTTTTTTCAAAACGTTATGATTGCTACAACAATCATAAGAGTGATGGTGATGTGGATAGTCATGATTGTTTTAAGACAACATATGTAAAAAAAAAAATTGAGCATCAACACTCGGGAAGTAGCATTTCATTGCGCATGTACCTAATTAATTATTGGGCTAACATGATATTCGCATTCCGAAACATTAAATAATTCGCCAAAGAAATTAAACAGAAATAGACAATACGTGTATGCTATAAAACCGATTTATTTCATATACTCACCCATGCAGAGGCCAAATACGCCTGATTCCAATGCTAATAATATATATGATGATGAAAATGCTATTGCCATACAACAGAGTCCCCCTAATATCAAGGAACATATGTTAACATAAAGGCAATTCACTTCTGGGCGATCAGATAGCCATCCTGTGAATAAAGGTGATATTCTTCTTATTAATACTTTGTTTACGAATTAGCCAATATATATATGTAGCAAGTATATCCAGCAAATGTTTCGTCCTATTAGCAATTATCAGTTTCACAACATATGCTAACTGTACCGGCGAGAATCCGAGCAGCGGTATTCGTAACTCCGATGATCGAAAGCAGGATGGCAGCGTTATCTCTACTGACACCCCTCAAAACGGCACAGTCGGGTAATATGGTTAATACACTGGAATGAGCTGTAAATATAAATGTTACGGTTAGAAAATGAATATGTTGTGTGGAAAGGCGGAAGGTGTAAATTAATCATATTTTGGCTTCACGGTACTCACTTGTCCACATCACCATCGACAACATACAGAGGAGGAACTTTTTATTCCGTAATAATTTCAGTCCCATCATTTGCTGCAACATGGATCGAACGGCTATTAACTTATTACCGCCGCAATTTGCTGAACATTTTTCACCGTCTCTGTTAGTACTGTTGTCGTCAGGATCAGCGACATTCAAGCGTTGGTTGTTCCACGGAACAGAATATAAACTTACAGAATGGCCTTTTTGGTATTCTGGTATTCGCATCAGGCTGCCACTGTAGAAAACATCCTTCTTGTAGAGTGGTTTCTTTGCCCATTCGGTTTCATTTCGGACGTGTTCGTAATTGGCTGATTTCGATATTTCTCCGTGACTGTACGCGCGATAACGCGTCAAAAGCTCTGATGAATTGCAGTCATTAACGTGTATACGTCCATTAGCAAGCTGTGGGCGTTTTTCGATCCCGTTACATTGTCCGCGTAGAGAAATTCGCTTGGATGTCGGCGAGTTTTGAATGGACGAAGACATGGCCGCTAAAGTAGGAACACTGTTTGAAAATAATTTTTCCGATGAACAACGGAAATGAGAACGAGCTGTGTTTCTATTTGTCAATAAAGGTTCGGAGTTGTTTCCTTCGTCCTCTTCGAAATGTGGATGAGTGACACCAGTTTGATTTGCTTCAGTGCCGCGCTTAGAGCGATTCCTCACGGGAATATAGAGCGCGCTACAGGCCACACAGTTCAGAACAAGTCCCGACAAGATGAGCATGGTGCCTTTCCATCCGTATATTCCGAGAAGATATTCGGTAAGCGGCGAATATAGAAACGTGCCGATGCCGGAACCGCTTTGAGTTATGCCATTAGCAAAAGCTCGCTTCTTCTCGAAGTAAAAATTGACGGCTAAAATCGATGGCAGATATATCATCGACACCCCAATACCTGCATTCGAAAAGAAATAGTTCTATATAGAGACACTTAAACACCTGAAAAACGGTATTAGACACCCACATAGCGAACAGGTCTGAAAATACATTTGTTCTTTTAAAAACATCATCGATTAAGCAAAATCCCTAAATACATCCACATTATATCCACATTATATCCCAATCTTTTTACATGAAACAGATTAAATTTTAAATAAAACGATTTTACTTTATAGGTAACATTCAGGAAGTCCTAAAAGGTGACTAGATAATTATTTAGTGTTTGTTATTATTATTATTTTGGTTGTCGTTGTTATTTCGAGATATCAATTGAACTTGATTGTTCTAATTCCAAGAAAGATATTTCGTTCCGTATTATCCAGACCTGGAGGCTGATAATAGGTAGAGGATCCAATGAACTCGTCTTATCTCGCTGAAGATATTATCTATGTTTCAGGATTGTAATGTACAGTGCAGGTGATATGTTTTAATTATTGTTCTTAGATCCGTGTTGTATTTATCTACCATAAATATAACGAAGTCGTTACGACACCAAAACAATTATTTAAAATAAAGGGGGGTGCGTTAAAACCCCCTATGAGGACGTAAAACACTCTGGCAGTGACCACCCTCAGGCTATTTCGGCTCCATCTTTCCGTACTGCTCCCCTGTGAGTGGTGGGAGGCGTTTCTGAACCACTCCAACATAGAGGCTGTGCTGATAAGCGACAGCCTGGGGATTCCCCCCGAACAATAAAACAAACAAAACAAAAACAATTAGATTTATAAGTGGTGAATGAAATTTTGAAATGAATAAATTATTTCACTAGCAGCCAATATATTTGTGAAGAATTGAGTTGACCCGATTCTAATTTGCCTAAAACTTGTCACTACGGGAGCTGCACAATTTTGAATTTGTTACAGAAGATTGATATTATCGTCAGTTATACCATATAATAGGGGGGTTACTATAGCTTAAAGGAGATGTAACAGCGGTTTGGGCAACTGAAAAGGTGTTTTTGTAACAAGAATGGGCGTTCTTATATAAATGTTAGTAGGGAGCTTTATAAACTATAATGTGACATTAGGAGTAATGAAAAATTCATTAACGTGTAATGCCGGTGTCGTTGGGTTTTTTTGTGGGGAAGGATGGGTTGAGATTTAACCTAATGTGATGAAGCCAAATACATAATACACAGTACTTGTTGTGTTGTCATTCATTTATAAAAGATAACGGAGCCGCCATTGCCTGAATATCAGTACCGCTATCTTCTGACGTATTCGAGGAAGAGGGAAGACGTTATTCATTGCAGGATCCAATGTTATATACAGTTGTGTACGGTCGGCATACAGGTAATATTAAAACATTCTGACTATTCAGGCTTACCTCCCATAATTCCATACAGTATCGTTACCACTGTAATATTCGGTGAAAATATACTACTGGCAAATGACAGCGTGGCCATTACACTGCCTACCATAGACACCGCACGTAGACTCCAGGCATTAACCATAGCACTAGTAATGGGGCCTGAAGAAAAACATTACAACAGTGAAAATCATAAAATCTCGAAGACGGTCATTTATATTCATCATTTAGAAAATTATCGGATTATATTCACAGATGATCCTTGAAGAACTCTGTATTATAAACAAAACAAAAATCAAGGCGTTAGAATTATTACGAATATTTTAGTTGACTTTCTAGATTTTGTTTCACAAAACAGCGTACTTTACCAACTGTATGATTAGATTACTTAATACAGTAACACCTACAGTATATCGATATAAAGACACCGGCTCGTATTACGGATTTGCCACTGGGTCACAAAATGATAACGAGAGATAAAAATGAGGTCACCGCATTGACGATAACAACAACAACAACAACGGCCCCTTTAAGCTAATACCGCCGATTTCGTTTATATAGTGTTCCGCGTTATCCGCCGAATCGGAATAGTAATTATAATTTTGGCCCTTAAACGTGTCCCGAGGGAAACTGGCGGAAAGCCAGACGATAAAGGCTAACAAATAACGTATGAGTTGTTGAATCAATTAGAGGACAAAGTAATAGCCAGTCATTTCAGATAGGTCTTTAACCTGTCAGGTCAAAGACGTCGACTGAAATGATGACTATTGTTCGTATTGTTATCTGCGCGGTACGGAAAATCAGCCGGCAACTGGCAGGGGTTAAGTAACGCGGTATATGTTGCAAGCTGTAAGTGCTGGACCTTGTTTCTTTTAATCCTCTTCATGAAATTAAAATGTATAAACGAACAAGACCAGGTAATACTTCGGAAGACTGAAAAGTGTTTCAGCGTGTTAGATCATTGCTAATCAACAGCGTATGTTCAACGTATGTTTGTCTATAGTTGATGCGTTTCCGCGACCTAAATCATACCGAATAGTTCATTAAACCTGTATCGATTTACTTTGCGTTTCTCATAGCAGGTCCTCCGCGCGTCCGCGCCCGTATCTTTTAGTCTACTTACCGGCTATCAGGTGTAGCCCCATTAAGGCTGATCCGACCATAGCCGTTTGGCTTTTACTAGCCTGAAAGAAGTCCAAAAGTTCCAGGAACAGTACCCCGAATGAGAACATCATGCCGTCCAAGATCAGCATAGAAAAAAACGCCGCTATACAAACTATCCATCCCCAGCCACCATCCGGAGCCGTCGGTAACTCTATACTGGACGATGGCAAATCCGGATCCTCGTCCTTGTTGTTACCGACGCGGCCGTTACTCGTACGTTCCGCATCCCGAGGTTCGGTAGTCATCGCGGATAGTTTGTTTACTGTTGCGAATGTCACACTAACAGCCACATCGGACTGTGTGAAAGTGTTGCTGTATTGTTGTTAGTCGACGTCTCATTAAAGCTGTCACCGAGATTGTATATAGTCGTTCGCCGCTGTTCAACTAGAGGGCTCGTACTGGTTATGAAGACCCCTGAAAGATATCGTTCAAATCGTTTCCGCAAGTAAACGCTTCGGGAGCACAACTACGTTATGAAGAATACCAACCACTACATTTTTTAGCCTAACTTATTTGTGTGTGTGTGTGTGTGTGTGTGTGTGAGAGAGAGAGAGAGAAGGAATCGTGAATATAACATCTTGACGATTCATCGAAGTACTATTTATGAAGAGAAACTTGTCGTAGCCAGACCTGTAATACCACCAGTTCTCATACAATATACACACGTTCATAGGAACACACACACACACACGCATACATACACCACAGTGGAATTTACCTACATGGGCACTGATGCTGTTCACGTATTCACTATTTTACGCACTGTTTATGATAGACATAGGTCGGTGAAGCATATCATAAGTCTGGAGAGCTCCTTACCGACTTTTTTGCCAACAATTTCTATACCGGTTATGTGATCAGGGTCAAGGTCATAACTCTGAAGTTCTCAACAAAACGGAAAGACCGACTTGGGTACACTGAATAGTTAGTTATATTTAGCCAACAGCGTCTATAATCCGGCAGTATTGGCTTGGATCGCGGTGAAATCCAGACTATGGTAACGCCGACGGATGTACTGCACCCCTCCCCCCTCCCCCAAACCGCGCTAAATCAAACGGATGATGCCGTAAACACAGGCTTCTAACTCGATCCAACTTCGGGTCAATAGTAGAGTTTCAGGTCATTTGCTTTCATGAACAGTTCGATCTTTTCGTGACAAATTCTCTGGAACGCATTCCGGACGTCATATGAGGCTCAGTGAAGATATACGAGTAGTTCCATATAGACAAACTAGTGTGACTTCAACCCACAAAGATTGATTGTTGTTGCGTGTCCTGGTTTTGCCGACGGCTACATTTTAATTACGAACACTTTCCTGATGCTGGCTGGCATCGCTCTTGTTGTTATTGTTCTGGTGGTGGTTGTTTATGGGCCTTTGTCCTGCTGCCACACCATACCTTTTTGGTCGTGTATCTGATCTCACTCGTATCTGCTTATGTCAATATGCTGGCGATGCTGTCATATATTTTACTGTACTGCTGTTGTTTAGACATATATAATGTTATTCTTGCAATTCAAATTATATATATATATATATATATATATTTTCATTTAATGATAAAACATATTGTCTTGTTTCCCTGAATATTAATTATTTTGAATCCATTCATACGGCTGTCACTGCTCTTGCTGTTGTTGTTTATGTCTGTATATATTTTGTTGTTGCACCAAGTTATCTCGCGTTGACGATCATTTATCTAGTTATACGTGTGTGGGCTTGTGTGTACATCTGCTAGCGACGTGGTTACAGTTGAATATACAGTTGTTATTTAGGCAATTTATATTATATATATAATATATATATATATATATATATATTAGTGTTATTGTCGTAATTAATCATAGCGTCCTCTATGGCTCAAAGAGCCGATTATATGGCTAACTCTAGAACATGGAATCTGTTGACCTTTGCAATATGTCTTTTTTCTTCAATTTTATGCGATGAGCGTTCTATGCCATGGGCAATAAGGACACACAAACACACGCATATATATATATATATATATATATAGCAAAAATATTGGCTTAATATATAAGTATAATTATTTAAGCCACAAAATAAGAAAGCAACTAAACGAATGATTGTATTCAATAATTATATTCGCTATTAGTTGATGCACACTTTATTATAAAGTAGATGCATTAATTACAGTGCTCGAATTACGGGAACCCGGTATACTGAACTCATAACGAATGGGGGCTTTAATTGTCACAGGCTACAAACGAGTGCAATAACAACCTTAGTGAGACTTGCATCCGAGTGTGCGTGTGTCCCACGTTCGGCTGTAGTAATTTCTCTTACCTTTAATCTCCGACAATCGCGATGACTGGTTCTTGTTCTTCCTGTTTCAGTGATATATGCACCAAAATATATATTTAAAAAAACATCGCAATGGCACGAGTAAGGCGAATAGTATTACATCATCACTTGTGGCGCCAAAATGTCGACTATACATTTTCAGTATCATCAAAACTGACGTTGAGGCAACTGACATTTACCTGGAGCTCTCTAATTGTCATCCAATCGATTATCACTGACGTCAGCCTGAATAGAGACGTTCACGCTTCACTGGTAACATCCAAGCCGACCACGACGTCCTGAAATACGACCAATGTGACAAAGACGGGGTTTTCACGTTTCTGCCTCATTCCTCTGAGAGCGTCTGTTAATTCTGCTGTTAACCCGATATTTATTACGACCTCTTATAATATATAACTGTAAATTTTCGTCCCCTTATTTCGCCCCCTTATTTGGATGGGGGCGCCTCCGTGGTCTAGTTGGTAGCGCGTTGGACCACGGATCACTACCACCCCGAGTTCGAATCTCAGCGTGCGCATATCTGAACGGTGTTTCATCTTTGACCATTTAGCCTACCATGTGCGCAAAAGTGGCCGTAAAACACCAATCATCATCATCATCATCGTCCCCTTATTTGACATTAGATCAACGATTTGCTCGTGCAAGAACTAAATATACAATAAATCGTGATCGATTAACTATAATCACATACAACCTGCGGCATATTTTGGCATAGGATGCTTTCGAGTAATGGGTGAAAAATCTCAAGAAAGAAGATCCTTCTAACAAGCAATTCAAACAAATAGAAATCAAGGCAATGCGGGTGGTCAACCTCGGTTCAGATTCTCAACTGTCGGGCAACTCAATTCAGACAAGGATTAATTCAGGCCTGTTCTAATGCCGTTAAAACACACCAGATTCGCGTGTCGCATTATTAATGAATAGCTCATTCACTCATTGTTTCATTTTCCTGTCACTTTATTTTTACGATATTCACAACAAAAACTGTCACGCAGTCATCTAATATTTATTTATCACACACGCTAATGTACCTCACGGACTTTTTGTCAATATTCGCTACACCGTCGCACTAATTCCGCTAAAATTCATTTCTGAATTAATCTCGTGTGTGCGCGTGCGTGCCACTAATTCTGTAACAACAACACAATTTGTTAGCATTCTTTTATGATTTATTCTGCTTTATGTTCGCCGTAAAATGATCTAATACCGGAATATTACCAATGCGAGAGGTAAATCGGGCGCGAGTTTTCCACATTCAAAGGGGTGACAATTGACCGACACCATAATTCCGGTAATTGTGGATAAAGCTGCTCAATACCCGATGCTTACCTTTGGGTAAAGCATCGTGAACCTTTAGTATCAGACATGTGGCAGTTTTGGATAGGCATAAACGAATGTGTCAACCAGTTACTAGTTTACTGAGTGAGTTAGTGGGTGGGTGAGTCAGTCAGTCAGTCAGTCATTGATTTCATGAGTGAGCGAGTCATGTCGACTGATGTGGCATGGTCTGAATTAATATTTATACTGCTCCGTGTGTTGGATCGTGTAAGGATCTATTTCAAGAGACATCTTAACGAACCTTGTTGCTGGTTCGTTTATCTGTCCATCCACACTTTTCTGTTATTGTGTAATACTTAACTAGCAAGGATGATTGTTCAAATAACACTACACAGAAGCATCATGATTAATGGCCACGATAGCTTGTTGCCTGTATGGCGTGCTTTTACTCCGTGACTTCTCCCCCCTGTGTTTATAGGTGTTAGATAAATAGCTATTAATCATGATAATAATTATAATAGTGAGTTAAGGAACCAATAATGGTGTCCGCAGTAGTAGCAGCAGCGAAAGATCTCTTGCTATCTGTCCGTCCCTTTCTCTCTCTCTCTCTCTCTCTCTGCACCCGCTTGTGTGTGAAAATAAGATAGAAAAAAAACTTTTAGGAACATGTTGTGGGACTGTTTTAAATAATAATAAAGTGAAATACAGTTTGTTATGATGGTTGTTTTTACTGGTGTAAATAAGGCAATATTTAATTCTGGAAAGTGTGCCACCATATGCAAATCAAGTACCAGATCAAATACTCTTGTATGTCTATTACCTTACAACATCATATATAAAATATAATTCAGATTAGTATTTTATCAACCAAAAGTGTGCGTCTTTACATTTTATATAATGAGTGATAAATGTTAATCCACTAAGTTATACTGATGGAAGACAAACAGTGGATGACTTCTTTCTGTGTCGTGAACTTACACATGATGCCAATAAAACAAAGAAATCCGACTCTAAGAACTTTCATTTGTTTATTAATGAATATCTGCATGACCATACACCTCAAAAGTGTTGCACATCTAATACAACTGGGACAATCTACATAGATACAACCTGTAAATAAGTAATACGAAATATTCATAAATAAGCAGAGTAACATAACATACAACTTTGTTGTCAAATAATATACTAATCAAGTGGGACATGGACAGGTTACCTTGCAAGACAAAATGAAAATGAAATGCTTTGGCTCTGCTGGCTAAGCATACAGTTGATAGATAACCTGTTATCAGTCAATGAATCATTCAACTGTGCAGGTAATAATGCAGGATACAGTTTATTTGTTATGGTGCTTATTTACAAGATTCTGATAGAGTGAATGATTTCATTTATCATTCTTGGTAGCTGCTAAAGTAAGGTCTATACACAGAAATTCTATGCAATTTATACACATAATTTTATAAACGTCAACAAATTTATGCATTATGCTTTGTGTGCCATTTTACAAACAGAAAACCTGAAATGGGACTTTTTCACTTTACTCCATTGTGTACCTCACAGACAATCACTGGGAGCTGAATTTAAATAACTAACAGTTCACTTATCTGTCAAACTTTGGCCCCTGATTTTTTATATCCAATATTTGTTAAACCCCCCCCCCCCCATCACCAAATTTTGACAAAGTTGCGAGTGAGGAAAATAAATACTTAGACAAATAAGCTGCTCAGTTGTATTCTTTAACAGAGTGCTTCGTGTTCTGCCACCTAGTGAATAATTACATTATTAGCTATGCAGCTATTTTGTGGTGATCAGAGAAGATACAGTCATAAACCAGAAAGCCTGTATATGCCGTATTAGCCTAGGTGTTGTCCATTTTCATGGACAGCCACAAAATCACCAGATTCGAATCTCCTATGCTTCATACAGTTGCATACCACATCTCAGAGAACTGACTGCACGATGGCTTCCTTGAGTGATATACACAGGTGTATCCTAGTAGAAAAGATTTGGTTCACTGACTGCCAATTTTGGTTGACACATCACTATACTGAGTGCAGTTGGAGACTCAACGTAGTCACCATTTAGATACATTCTGAAAATAATAAACGCATTGCACTGAGAATCATGTCTACTTCAGCTAAAATTTTCATTTCACTTTTACAATCAACTGTCCAGGTATAACATACAACATCAAGTCTATTTGTAACTCTATTCTAGCGCACAAAAAAACGGACACAATCCACTTGTACACAGTCAGCTAACTTTAGTTTGGTCAGCCCACTTTAACAAATGCTTAATCCTGCTTTTTATCCTGATGTTTTTCTATCAAAGATACTAAATAAACAGACCAGCTTCCTGTAACCACCTACATCATCCCATTAACTGTCAGAAGATCAAGCACATACATAACATATATTGTCTATTATAGTCTATGCAGTGTCTTCAGAACACATCGGTATCACTTACGAATAAAATCACATTGTGTGAAAACGAGTAATTTACAGTTTGGTTTTTCTTGTTAAATCTCTTCCTCGTTAAGAACTGTCTTATCCAGCAGTTCCAAAGCTATAACTAGAAGTTCTGTGCTAAGAAACACCTAGCAGAGAATACATGTTCACCCAGCTGGTGTGTGTGTGTGTGTGTGTGTGTGTGTGTGTTGTTTTATTCAACATGGAGCAACAAATCAGCAATGTGCAAAGTAACTCACGGCAAATAACTTCAAAAATTATTTACTGTAGAACATGCAGCAAGAGTATATACTGGATCGTGTCCTATCAAATGACACACAGCCATTATTGCAGACATAGTTTTCTCCGTGCAGGAACACACACCCATAACATGCACACACAAAACCATATTTGACAAAAACAGTCCAAGACATGACATTAGTTTTTGCATGTTCATATATTAAAGCCACCTGTTAACATCTTCAGTGTTGGATCATGGTGTATTTCAACATCTAATCACATTTCACGGGGAAACATACTACAAACTCAGAAATTTCCTGTTTAGAATAGAAACATATCTCCAAACCACACTAGCTAATGCACAAAATTAATTATATGTGGTCTACTTATTTTTACCTGGCTTACAGGAGAAATCTCAAAAAAAAATTAATCAAGCCAAGATGACCCAAATAAACTTTAACTGAATGTCCTACTTTTACACCAACATGCTTCATGGTAAACAAAAACAACCACCAGTCTGACCTTTCTCCATCAACAAAGATTAAAATGAAGGTATCCATTGAATGGGAAACTAACTTATATTTTTGAACAGTTTAACAACACTATCCATTCTCTAAACAAAATTAAATGCTAAACCTGCTCAGATATCTGGCTTAGACTGGAAGTAGTCAATTATTGGCTAACCACTTCCTCCAAATTAAGGTCATGTATAATTGTATAATGGCCAACCAAATTATAAATAAATGCAACCTGACAACATCTTCCACTATACAAATGTCAAAGTTTATCAATCACAGTCACTTATCTTTACTGATGAACCACCTGGTTGAAAATAAACTCCAAAATAAACTACATAGTATTTCCGCTCCCGTAATTTATATTCAGAAAATTGGTAATTTTAGATATGATTTTACAACAAAATCTTACAACACGTTTCACTCTCAAATGTGAATGTAGCACTCCCTTTTATCTACACAAAGCATCCTGATACTAGATGGGCTGAATAGGGCCATCATAAAAACATGCACTTTCATGAGCAATTTATGAATGCATCATATCAAGATTCAAAAACGGGAATTGCTTTTCAACTATGATAATCACATTATTCAATTTAAATTCTTGAGAAAATAAACATACCCACAAAGATTTTGTCCAAATCGGGAATCTGTCAAAAACAGTTTTATTAAAAATAAATTGTAAACTCCAACACTGAAATAAAATACAAAATTCAAACTATTTAAAGTGTAGCTCCATCACAATGATCCCATTCATACCATAAAACTGATAAAATTGAGGTCTATCGAGACGCTTATAGTCATAACCCATCACAAAATAATAACTACATGTATGCATTATGATACAAAGCAATTTTAAGAAAATCAAAATCAAAAACAGAACATATTTTTATCACATAATAATTACTATTGAAGTTGAAAGTATTATAACTGCAATTTGTGGGTCAACTTCCACGTCTTATAAGTTACATCAATAAGTTAACACTAATTAACATATAATTATCTCAATTAACTAGAAAGATATGTTGATATTATTTTCACCTGAACTGGATGATTGCAATAATACAGCAGTTATTGCCCAGATCGGTAACTATAGTAACTATACATTCATTTTTTATACCTTAAATACCTGGGATTTGAGCCCTAATACACTCTATGGAATATGGCAGTAATATGAATCAAGCTCTTGTGAAATTCCACTTTATTGAACATCACCCACAGGGTTCATACACATTTGGACATCTCAGTTTCCAGGACCTTCCAATGTCAAATTCAAGGACCTTTTCAATGAATTCACAAACTTTTAAGATACACCCATATTTCAGAAGAAGTGCAATGACTGAATTCCTGTATATGTTTATGATTAGAAATATAGATCTATATGTCCAAATTCCAGGACTTTCAAGGACCTCTACAAAAATTCCAGAACTTTCCAGGCCTGGAATCCAAATTTTCAAATTCCAGGACTTTCCAGGTTTTCAAGGACCTGCGCAAACCCTGACCCAGTTTATTATGCATATAACAATATTTACAAAGGTTATCTTCAATGAGAACCTTGGTACAGTGATCTAACCATAAATTACTTAGTATATTTTACACAGCCTGCTCAATTATCATATCTTACACCAGATGATCCCATGTCTTGTAGTATTAGCTGAATGCACAAAACTCTTTGTCTAACATCTAAATCATAATAAATCTAAGAAATGTTATAATGCAAAAAGAACATCGTATCTCAGTAACATTCTCCAGTACAAGGGTATGTCATTAAACTAACTTTAAGCATTTTATAACTGGATCAGGATAGTTTTGAGTAAGAAATATATAATTAATATGTCTGCGTGTAAATAAACACAAGTCAACGCCTGCTTTTACCTTATATGATAGATCCATCGTTCACTTTCCGATCGAGGTCGGAAGAACGTAGCTTCTGCACCTAATGACCCCACAGTCCGTCTGATCGCTACTGTCTCCACAGAAAACAATCGAGCACCTGCAGGTCAAGGACACATTATTATCAACATTATGTCTGCCTACACCTGATCAATACTGATAAAGCCGAGCCACTAGCACAGGTGAGATGTGTTACCAGACTAGGAACCAACAGGCAATTTTTTATCAATAAGTAGATCAATATCACCTAACAACAACAACAACAACTTGTATTATCCATGCCACACACAGACATACAAGACGTAGAAACAATTCATCCATTCTAACACACTAACCCAAAGAGTACATCCCCTACATACCAGTAATGTGCAACCATTGATTAACTCTATCACAGAGATTCCTAGTGTCCTCAAACTCTGGTGGTGTTGAGGTACTGCCGAGTACTGTCTGATTGGGAGTAAATGTACGGTAGGTCAGTCGACATGGGAGCAGACTATCAGCATCTGTCCTACCTGTGCTCGTCACAAAGTACACGCGCACTATACTGAGGTAAACTGATGTTTCACTTGCTGTGTAAATACATCGCTCTTCAAAGGGAATTTCTGCAAAAGACAGGTCATCAAATGAAACAGTGGGAAATATCGAACTAGTGAAACTTGTGTCATTGGGTATTTGGGGATGAATAAAAGGGGAACTAGTAATGCCTCTCCATTCTTGTAAGGACCTCCTGCATGATTTAAACAATTGAAAGTTCTTGGAAAGTTCAGTATCTTCCCTAATACTGATGTTTCTCTCACTGTTAAAACTATTATTCGCATAGATGCAAACTACATATAAATACAATAAACTGAAAAGATATTCTGCTGGTTCATCATGGTACCGGACTATACTTTCATAAAATATCACTATAAAATGGTCCTTCTAATCATTTTCGATGTGTGTTATGCGAGGAGATGCATAAGGCATCGTTTTGTATGCATGAGATTGATTGATCTCGGCGCTCGTCATGTCAAGCTAAACCTAGATTCTTAGGATTTGTCCAGAGATACAGCCACCTCTCAGTCAAAACAATTCCTTGTGCGTAACTTCTTGGACAGGGCATCGTCTTCTTAAATCACTTGAGCAAAATTCATGAGTGTAAAGTCCACAGCAATTCATCACTGACGGGAAATATTCTTTATACCATTGGGCAGTGCCTTTACAGAAGGAACTTCACCTATCCCATAAGTCATCTGTGGCCATTGAGGATCGTGGAGATAAAGTGATATGATTTTCAAGATGTTTATTAAAAGATATATTATAATCAATAGAAAATGCTCATTTATTTTAATGCTTTGGTCATAAATTTGATGTGTGAAAGCATTGATTCTTGTATATATAAAGGGATATGCGTATTGCATATTATCCCTCCGAAATATATACATCACAAGATTCTGTATACAGCCACAAAATATTAAAATTTGTTTGCTCAGCACTGGAATAATTAAAAAAAAATTATATCGTAAAGATTAGTGAAATTATTAAAATAATATTTCTCACATACCACAATATATGATAATAAATGATAACAAAACATTTATTTACTTATATTTGGCTTATTCAAGGAAATAGAGGAATAAAACTATCGAATTACTGTTGGCAAAAACTGGTGATCAATTAATGAGTCTTACAAAAGAACTAAAAGCCAAAATCTACTATTTTACAGGCACACAGCATCCTGTTTTTGTTGGACTACAGTAAGCTATTCTTCTGTCTACTTATTTAAAGAAGTTTTCTCCCCCCCCCTCCTCCCCCATATATAAGTCAATATGAAACAGTCACATTGAATATACATGACAGTGGGAGTGTGTGCCAAAATGATTGCATTGCTCTTAATGATAATCCGGAATAGTACATGTTACTAAGAAAGTTAATTTTTTGTATCATTAGCGTTTATATGGCTAACCCACAAATAGCGTAACTTTCTTTAGCCTGCAGGCTTCAAACAAGCCCATAAACACGCAAAATTGGCGTCATTTATATTCTCATGCCTATCATAAATTACAAGAGATGGTTTTGTGGCTAGATCATTTCCATCCACTTGAATTACTTGTCTACGTGATGGATGAACAGGTTGGGTCACTATTAAATCAGAGGTCCCAGATTGGGACTTCCCGCAGTCACCAGATGTTTCCACACAGGCAACGGGGGATGAGAGCATCGTGCAGAAATGCTGTTGGTAATGAGGTAAAATGAGGTAAATTGAAAGCTGAAACACCCTTCAGATATAGCCCAGACCAGGATTTGAACCCACATCCCCAAGGTATGTGGCCAACAGTACTGCCATTTTGGCTAAAAGATGACCGAGTAACTGGCAGAAGTAATGCCCCAGTATCTGGCAGTAGTAACTGCAAATGTGGGAAGCTAAGTTATATACTCAAAGGGTTGTGTGTTCCCACGAGACCTGAGGATGTGTGCCACCACCATAATCGATGTTGATGGATTTTATGCCATACTGGCTAGAGATGAAATTGATATACAGCAGCCATTAAAAGTAGAAACTAACTACACATAGCTAGATACATATCACACATCAAACTCCTCTTAGCTGCTAGACTATATGCTAGAGCTCATCACACATACACATACACACAGACAACAACACATCTAACTAACGAAATAAACAACATACTCTTTTTGTACTTGAGGCTAAGCGTCTGTACATTTGTAAACCGGACTCCTTGTTGCCTAGCAACCCATCTGGCCGCTTTGTCCATCACTTCCGAACACACCTCAAAGCCCTTATTATCAGCATGGCGCTGATCATGCTCGGGCACAAAATCCTGATAGCCTACAAAATTAATAAGCAGCTCATTAACTGTCTGGCAGATAAAAGATAACAGATCCCTCACAGAATGACAAAATTTTTATATAATATTTACCTCTGCTAAAAAAAGGCCCACACGGAATTTGTGTCAATCTCTGTTTATATCAAAACTTACGCTAGATCTATCACACGGTTTTTACGAACCTATATTTTCATATGCAGTTTCACCCGTCACAATGATGTACACCCTGATGCAAAGGGCCACCGTAGCCTTGTTGATGTCTCCCGTCCAGCGAGTCACATCAGGATTTACTGCCCCAGGCTTGTACTCGGACATCGTGCTATATAGTGGTACAGTCTCAACACACAAAATCTTACCTGTATCCAGAAAAACAAATAATGAACTCTTATGAAGCAATATCCTTGATAAGATTAGTGAAAGTTAATGTGTTTTCTTATCGACGAAAATTTTATTGTGACTGTTGGGTACTTAACCTCAGATAAGTGTAAAAAGGTATTAACATATTAACCAGACACTTTCCAACAGCGGAAAATATAATTTTATGTTCACTTCAGGATTGTTTCATGACATTAATCCATGCATGGAGCTAAGTACATGTGGACAACATACCTCCAATATTTTCTTTTATCAAAGCTTCATTTACCCGGCGCAGCAGCTGAGAGAATGTTTCGTGTGGTTTTGGAAGGAAGGTGCGACAATGTAGAATCTGACACATCCTATGTCTCTGTGGACTTGGAACAAGTTCAGTCAAATACCACAGCCTAAATTTAGACAAGAAGTAGTGTCATACAGGACAATGGCAAGCAGTAGTAGAATGTGATAAATGGCACGGCGCTTAGATTGGATAAAAACTGTTGACGCCATCATAAAATGAAATGAATGCTGTGCAACTACAACGACTATTTTAAAATATACTAGTAATGAGAACAGATATCACTTTCACTGTACAGAAATAGTTATGCTATACTGGTGAGTGATTGAGTAAATGACTGAGCGAGTGAGAATATTAGTGAGTGAGTGCAGATTTCACACACACACACACACACACACACACACACACACATAAATATGTGTATGATTGATGTTTTACGGCCACTTGGGTGCACATGGTAGGCTAAATGGGTCAAGGGGGGACAAATACTCACTCATGAAGTTAAAACAAAAATAGGTGTCAAACTTTCTTTAAGTGTCTGTCACGTTAACTCTTGAATTAAAAAAATTACTTAAGCACTGTAAGCAACTGAGTTGTATGACTCCAATTTTACTAAATAAGAAATCCATCCCATTATAAATCAGCATCAAAGAAACATCTTTAGATAGAACTGTCACTGATCACAGCTGATGATGAGTATAATGATAATGTTGATGGAATATTCCATGTAATTATTAGAAGAAATAAGGGAGACATGCTCCTTATTTCTGAAATGAGGAGGACAATGTGAGAAGGTACGGGCTCCGGAAATTTACTTTTAAATGAAGTGTTCGCCTAATGACTTTAGGGCATACACAAACTGTTTCTTGGGAAGATATTTTAAGTTCATTTACACACACGCACACACACACACACATAACTGTAAACATACACACACACAATTTATACACCCAGGGGAGAGATAGGTGTTTTAGGTTGAAAAGTCACATTCTGTTATCCTTATTATTCTAGAATTAATATCTTTGATAGTGAAGTCAACCGAAGGACAAAGTGATGTTAATATGAAGCTAAGACGTGGAAAAATAATATCTGGTCAACTTGTGGAAGCCTGTTTCACTACTAACAAGGAGTCTGTCTACAATACTAGTGATGTATTATCTGTGGCATGATACGCTTATTAATAGTTGGCCTCCATTAGAATTCAGTTTTATAATACAACTGGCAGCCAGTACCTTCACATTCACCAGACTTATTTTTTACTAGACAAGTAGACTAGCTGAAAAACGTTTACTAGTCCATCTAGGGATATATTAAGTCATAAAAATATTTGGTTACTGTAATTTATTCACCATTGATAATCATCGCAGAGATATGGAAAAAAACACTTTTACAGAGCACTGGTATGCCTCATCAAGGTTGTACATTATGAATGCAGCGTTTCAGAAAATACGAGTCGTTTGACATATTTAGCATGTTAGCCGTAAATTTATGAAAACGAACAAAAACATATTACAGAGTAAGTTGCAAATTGAATGCAATGGTCAATTGTAGTTAGCACTGATTACAAATACAAATTGATTACAAATATAGCAACCTTTATGTACCGGTAGTCAGAAATGATTGATTGATCCAATTATACAAGGTACGATATAAATGTTAAAACTGCATAAAAAACGTTGCTATAGCAATTAGTTCTGCAGAAACAAGGAGAAATGGTAAAAGTGGTGTAGTATTCGTTGACTTAGTACAGTGTTAAAATTTGAAGTAATTTTGGAAAGTGTAAAAACATTATTAATTTAGGATCATGTAATTTTCAACATTGTTATTAAACTACATACAAGTATCATGATCTGTAATACAAAAATTGTGTTAAAGAAAATAGTTAACTTTGTATTCTCAATAGTACACTATAAATATATTAACTGAATAACAGACAAATCAATCGGTGTACTCCGAGTCTGAATAACACAGCATCTCAACCCACAACATACGATATAGATAATCAAGGAAAATCAACCAGTAATATGCAAACTCTTATTAAGCCATGGTTTTTTTGAATACTTGTTTTATGGTAAATTTTCCTTCCAAAAATTAGGACTGGTCGGGATAAAAATAAAATAATTCACTGAAAACATAGGATCGGTCAAAAAACTTTTATCGGTGTTAGCCTTATCACAGCGCTATTTTCTATTGCGATTTTAAGTAGATCTCCACAAAGGTTGAACTATTTATGTGTTTAAATTTACAACATTTCTAGGCTTGAAGACCAATTTACTGTAGAAATAACTGAAATTATTTTGAAGTGGAACTGACATGTCACCATCTTGGATTAGGCTGCGTGGTAGCCTAATCCACTTCTGGTGTTCAGGCAAGTCGGTGCGAAAATAATAATAAAAAGAATAAAAGTCGATTTTGTAAAAGAAGTATTCAAAAAATAAGAATAACTACAATAACTAATTTAAATGATCAAATACGTATTTACAATAGCTGGAAAACTGTGCTATATTATAATTATGAACAAACACTTTGAAATGTTTATGAGAGCTTTACATAAAGTTTCTTTCCCAAGTTTGGGAACAGTACATGCCAGTGCTACAACTTGGATGAAACAGTGGCTACCACAATGTACATAATCCACAAACTGAATAACTGAATCCAAATCAGTTTTTACGTTTAAAAGCACATTATAACTATTACTTGTACATTTGTTGTGAGTGGTGCCCAAGGATGATTTACTAAAGAATAGTTAGTCAGGATTTAAAGCTGATAAATGGAAACTGGATTAGGATTACACAATGCGTGTGTTTTAACCCTGAATGACCAATAGAAATGTGCTATACCACAGCAGATCCAGTGAGTGATATAAATTAAACAAAATTTGTGTTGTATCAGCCTGGATGGATGATGATTCTATGGACGTGCTATATTTTACTGGATATATGGACTAGTTGTATCCTTGTCTTATTGATTCACAGAAATCTTTGTAATTGTACGAATAGTTCTGTGCCTGAACCTTACTCTACCTGACAAATTTTGTTAATGTTTTTGTATCACATTTGTATCACATTACTAGACAACCTTCGGGGTGTCACCACTATAAAAATGAAGATTTATCTCTGTCAGTTCAGTTCTGTGTAAGATTGAAAGACAATTCTTTACAATACCCACTAGCCAATTGTATAGATCTGCCAAATTTGATTTCTCACAGTGTAGTATCATCCACAGTATACTCAGTGTAACAAGCTATTTGTCAATAGAGAGTAACTAAGTTAGCAGTGTGCTATCTCTTTCTCTACAGCAAAGAGGACACCGATTCTCCCTAGGAAAACATCCCACAAACACAGCTGTGAGTCAGAATTGAACCAACAACCCGAAGGATTACAGCACCTCGTTCTAACCAATGGGTCACCATAGCTCCCCACAATGTTTGATGTAAACAAAAATAATAACTCCTGAGGTGTATTATTGTAATATTTCCTTGCTGGACTAGGACTTAAATTAGAACCTTAAAAGGTATATGCTAAATAAAGATTAATTCTATTATGCACTATGAACAGGCTGTAGTCCACAATTATAATGCCAATGTAATGTGTAAGGTGGCATTTTTATGCGTATATGCTTATGCTCGCCCACTCATTCTGAAACTGGTTTTTCAGGGAATAAAATTAGAGATTAAATCATACAATGTCAGTGATCTGTACTGACTTCTATGGGTTAAATATGCGTATGATATGTGGATCTACATTTAAAGACATCTCTTCACAAGGTTGTGAAGTGGGAATCTCAAAACATCTTGGCGTCAGAAACTCTGAAACAAGACTGAGCAGAGAAAATTCAATGGAAACCATCTCTTTTCAGATTATTTAGATTGGAAATCCATTTTCTTGGAATTGCGAGAGAGGGGGATTTCTTTAGTCTCGGCACTGATCACATCTAGAACATCCTACTGACGCAGGTATAAATTGGATTAAAACCCAGAACCCAAAGGTTTGGAGTGTAGTGTTCTAGCCAGTGTACTACTATTAGATTATACTCAAGTTATGAAGGTTATGACTGCCTTAATAATGGAAGCAAGTTTATAATATGATAGGTGTAGTAAAGGCATTTAAACTTTAAAGTTGCTTGGCAATGCCGTTTTAATTTGCAATCTGGTTTCGTATATGGAAACTTGACCATCCAAAAGGGCTAAAACCAATATCTGGCAACTTAAAAGTATATTATTAGGCATATTTCCAAGTAATTGTGGACACTTCTAGAATGCCGAAACTGTTTTTCACTTTTTCTGAAGAAGTGAATGCATGGCATCATTGGATTCACGGGCAGAAATAATCTCTGATCCTGAACATCGAAATTCCAATACTTCACTACACATTCCACCAAATATGAGTGTGTAATCTCTTGGTTTTTGTTTATGGTGTTTTGTTTTGGTTTGATTTTCTAGATCCAATCCAATGTTACTGTTCTAAAAATATTTGTGTTTAACATTAGCACATAAGCTAATAGATGTTTATACTACTGATGGATAAAGGACATTACAGATTAGCACTTAACTCCCACTGTGTGAATCTCTCCCTACAACTGACTAACATAGAGAACTCTCCACCCATAGGGTTCATACAAATTTTGAACATACATACACCCATATTTTGGAAGAAGTGTAATGACTGACTTCCTATATGGTTATGGTTAGAAGTATAGATCTATATGTCCAAATTCCAGGACTTTCAAGGACCTCTACAAAAATTCCAGGACTTTCCAGGCCTGGAATCCGAATTTTCAAATTCCAGGACTTTCCAGGTTTTCAAGGACCGGTGCGAACCCTGACCCAGTACTGTACCGCTAGTTACCAAATGTAGGCACATAATCTATAATAACTGAACCAGGTACTCAATGATAACCGAGTGAACCAGTCAGTGTGTGGATGTTAATTAGCTAGTCATTGGATTCTAACCAAGAACTCCTCAGTTTTTAGTCCTCTGTGAGGGTTTGTAAACATGTATGTTAATGGAGACAGACAGACAGACAGACAGACAGACAGACAGACAGACAGACAGACAGACAGACAGACAGGCAGGCAGGCAGGCAGGCAGGGAGACAGTCATAAAGGCAAACATAGACAAACAGACAGACAGAGATAGATAATAGATATGAACCTAGGATTACAAAGATACAAACCTCAGTCCCCTAAGCATCCTCTGACCATGGACTAAATAAGTTTTATCAGCATAAATATGGTCATAGTTACGACCAGTCCAGGTGATTGTCTCACAGGATACTACACATATCCCAGCATGCTCTTCAATCCACGAGTTAACACGCTGCACCAGAGAACTATTTTTGATAATAAAAACTAAATAATGATATGGTAGATAAACCTGGCTAAACATGTAAGAAGAAAGACAAATACATAAATGGAAATATTTAGTGGTATTTCACTAAACTATTTAAAGTTGACAGTATTAATATGGACACTGTGAGTGTTTGTGTGTCACTGTGTCTGTGTTTGGTGTGTGTATGTGTGTGAGCGTGAATGTGTGTGTGTGAGTGTGCACACACATAAATATACATACCTGAAGTCCTCATAAACTGACCCCATTAATTTTTTCTTGATCATTTTAGGTACGAAATCCATGTAGCCCAGTTTAAATCCTGACTGACTGTAGCCCATGGCGCCAACTACCGGTGGACTGCTCCATGCTGTGGCGCCCACTTCTGACGATCCAGCAGGCAGTGTAGTATAAGGCGGTGGTGCTTCTTGGCCGACGGGTGGCGCTCCTGGAGCCTTTGCACCACCACAGGCCCCTTCTATTGAAGCGAATATGTTACTCATAGCGTTCCCTAAATAACAAAACAACAGAAAAATGTTAACAAACCATTTCATATGTAAGGGTTTCTAGCTGGCAAAATGTTACCTGATCCAGAACACTAACTCACTTATCTGCCTCACCACCATATCCATTGGTCACCCACCAGGAAATATTTGTCCAATGACGGACGGCAATAGAGACCACCATCACGCCATAACTAGATGCATTAAATCATGCTGCCCGGGGTAATAATCTCTTAGTGTACAAACCATTCACCGATGAGGACTCGGAATTCTCCAACAAAATGGAAACTGGTCATTTCCCCAGAAGACACAAGGGCCCAGTGATGGACGGGGTAAAGTCAGCTAATTATGGGTGGAATCTACATCCTAGACTGATCAGCCACAGCAGTCACAGGATCTACTCTTTCCCAGTATCCATTGTTGACTGAGTTACCTAAGTAACCAGGACAAAGAGACTACAGCGTGTTATTCCATAAGGGACACCTAGTCCATCTCATGAGGTGACATACATGGAATACATGAACGCTGGCAACGGCCTTAATTTAGATAAGACACAGGGAAGATTTCATCACACACACACACACACAGATAAATAAATATATATATATATATTTATATATGTATATATACACCCACGCACGTGCGCACACACACAGAATGAGAGATCCAGTAGAAAAGGGATATCAAGAAATATTATTTTTTAAACCTTTTAAAGAATATCACCCTTAAAACAGATCCTAAACTCACTCACTCACTCACTCACTCACTCACTCACTCACTCACTCACTCACTCACTCACTCACTCACTCACTCACTCACTCACTCACTCACTCACTCACTCACTCACTCACTCACTCACCATTTAGTAACATTAGTTAGTTTCACGTCCAGGCACTCTGACTAAGTTTACACTGGTCAGTTAAAGATGACGCTGTGCGTCCATTAAGCGGTGATATTACTGTAATGTGGTGTCAGATCATATGACTCTGGACTGCATGAGCTAGGTCAGAGGTATTGATCATGAGATATTTCTCATGAGCTAAAGATATAAAGAAATGGCAGTATAACAGGCCTACTATCAGTATCATATATA
This sequence comes from Paralvinella palmiformis, assembly GCA_025642065.1. Taxonomy (NCBI): domain Eukaryota; kingdom Metazoa; phylum Annelida; class Polychaeta; order Terebellida; family Alvinellidae; genus Paralvinella; species Paralvinella palmiformis. Next base: position 1,763,733 of record JAODUP010000005.1, on the reverse strand, counting down.
TATATATATATATATATATATATACACACACACAAACACATGGCAATGGAAAATCATGTCCTTCTTCAGCAGTGTTAACCCTTCTTCTGGATCTGTTCCCATTATTTGTCACATACACACACACACACACACACACAGAGAGAGAGAGAGAGAGAGAGAGAGATCATAATACAACAGTATTTTTGGAAACGACACCTCAGCAAAACAAAACAGACATAATAATTACCAACATAAACCAACTGTTGCTGATTTGGCTCAAACATCAAATATTTTATGTCGGTTGGTTTTTCATTAAAGCAGCAGATATAAACAAACCGTTTAATTCTAGTTATCTTCAAGGTTATGTTAACTAACTCCATTCACAATTATCCATTTTATATAAACCAATATTACTAATATCTCAGCAGAAAGTCACTCACAGTGACCATCTTAGAATAAGCTAAAATTACCATGTCAACTGAATGTCTAATTACATGTATTACTAATGTTATTAGTGGTTAAGAAAACACATAACCCCCCCCCCCCCAACACACACACAATCATAACGGTTGACAGCCAAAACACACATGGACAAAGCTAGATAGGATGTCCCCATTTATTATAGGAGCAGCTTACATTGGTGGATGCTAAATCACAAACTGTCATGTTGAAGAAGACATATTGGACAAAGATGTACAGTTCACCAAATACACTTCTAACGCTGGAGTGTCTCACAGTAAAAAGTATTACTCTACCAGACAGAATGACTACAGACTACTGAGTAAACAGCTTTGTAGAGAGAGATACAGAGAATCAGACTTTGTTAAAACATATTATGCTGAAAGTGGCCCCGGGAGACTTCGTTCCGTCATATTATGGGCTTTATTATATCTGAAGTTCCATGACACTGGAACATTGAAACTGTAATTGTCAATCACAAATGTACCTTAATTATCTTCAAATTGTTCATTTGTTTTCAGTTGATTTTGTTTAGAAACTAGATGTCCGTTCCACACATTATTTGGAACACTTGATTACAATTATAAATGCTGACACAAATAAAGCATGTTTAGCCATCGCCATAACCTATCTTGTGGCAGATACAGCAAGCCTTTCTTGTCAGCTCCACAGCCTGAACACATTTCATGTTCTTTTATTAAGAGCTAGCAGAGTGACGTAACGTAGGTCATAACAACGTTTCCTAAGCTGAGGTGAATTTGACATATCCCCAAATGACGTAAAGCGGGTATTACTGAATATATATATATATATATATATATATATATATATATAGAACTACATTTTCAGGAATCCAAGCTTTCATGCATCAAATTCGCTACCATGTCAGTGAAGTAAATGGATACTTTTTGTCAATCAGCACTTTAAATTTTCATAAGTATCTATATTCTCTAATACTATCAAGTTCTATACCCGTAAATTTCTACCGAAAGTAACATCACTAATCAGGCAGTACTCTTGCAGCTTCATTCCATAAATGCTTGCTTTCCTCTCCTATGTACATCATTCTTTGTTCCTGTAAAACATTCAATCTTTTTCCATGCTGCATCAGTGATGTACAAAGAATTTTTACTGTCTATGAAGAAATCTCATGGGCTTCATATTCGTGTATTATATGGCCGTGCTTTCAAAAGATGATATTCAAATTTGTATACAACAATAAACAAAACATCTCAAACCAGAAGTGAATTTTAATATATTATGTAAATGAGGAAAAACGCATTCATTTATATTGTTTTTGGTTTTCATGAAATTAATGGGTGAAAGCATGGACTCAGAAACATACAAAATTAACATACATTCTGTATATTTTCCACGTATGACCAGATATTTTGTATACAGTCTAGAAATTCTAGTCTGTAGTAGTAGAATACAAAGCCAAACTGAAATAACAGGATGTGTGTATGTGTATTTATGAATACGTATACACACGGGCGCACACACACAACATATTATCTGTTTCTAATATAAACTATGAACAATAACTTTAAAATGGTATTACATTGCTTTATAAGACATTTGTGTTTGGTTGTCAACAGACACTTCACATAAGTCGTCAATTTGACGTTGTTATGGTCACATGTTCCAATATAATAGATGAGTCATACTCTGTAAACAACGAAACTACTCCTTCAACTACAAGAAAAACGTCAAATACAAACTTAGTCACTTCTATTCCACACACACACAGAGAGAGAGTGTGTGTGTGTGTGTGTGACTTTACTCGCAATGTTAATTTATGTTTTTATTTTAATAGCTCTTTAAAACATTTATGCTAACATTACTAAATGTTATGTTTATGTCGCCTAATATCGTGTTATACTTCCCTAATTTCTAATAAGCGTCTCTTTTTTTCCTAATCATAGACATCTCAACATTCTACTACCAAACTCTCGTCTATCACACGTTAATGGTATGTTCCAGTATGTTACTTAATACCAATTCTTCAATATTAAACCACATTACTGGTGTAGACAACAACAGAGATGACCCCAACTAAGTACCTGATCAACACCAACACAATTTAAGCCGTCATCTATGTTTGTCGTGACTCAGTTACAAACTAGGTGGATTTAACTGCTGACAGTTGTTGCTGTTATATTTTTTTAACTGCCATGCCATACCCATTACCTTATAATACATTATAAAACTGTTTTATATACAGTGTTAACTGAAACACAAACACAACGAGTTCAGCGGTCTGTCACCACCCAACTGTGTGACCTCACAGATGTGGTTATAGAAAAGAATGCAACATTCGTAAGATATGACTCATGCCCTTATATGCAGATTGTTGATGTGTAAATATGTTTGTCATTCAGGTTTGCTGATTGCTACACATAACGTGTAGGGTAATTTAAATATCATTAAGTCGCATTAATTAAATGTTGATAATTTTGTATTCTCTTTCACAACAACATTGCTATTACAAGTAATTACTGGCACATCTAAATATGATCCGCCACACGCGAGCGAGCGCGCGGACACACATACAAAACAAATCTAACAATAATATGGATACTTCTATCATCACCTATTCTTAGCTGTCCTCAGAAACAATAAATTATGTTAGTATAAACACCGGTGTTATGAGGGTATTAACAAGGACTCTAGTCTTCAGATCAACCAGGACATATATGTATACAAACACACGCCAAAATATAATGTTTATATGTCATCAGTGTTTGACTGTTATCATTTATAATCGAGTAAAATAATCGATGGATTTCTGATTTTTGTTAACATTCTATTATGAATATTCTCTCTCACAAATACATTTAGTAGAACATAACCATCATAGTTTAAAACCGACGCCAATATATGCACCATAGCATGGTAGGTATATATATAGGAATTGTTCATGGATATGCATGTTTTTAAAACAAGTTTAGTTTGTGGGTACTCTCGAGGCGTGGACGAAGGTAGCTTTATTCCGGACAACGGATCATTTTCCATTACTGTAGTATCCTGCTTAGTTAAATAAGCCGACTGCGAAAATAACACCTCCCACTGATCAGCGGCACAATAGAAACATGCGTGTAAAATACTGAAAAACGTCGAAATGTAAACAAAACTGAACAGTTTGCCAAGTCTAAAATGTATGTATAATTAAATACACATATATCTGTCGCAAATTTATTTCTCTAAAATCACTGATTCTTAATTCTCCCCACTGATGACTAAAAGTTAGCACCTGACAACGATACAAATGTATCCAATTTAAAAGGTTACAGTATTCTCCAAATAAACCCAATTCACTCCCAGTCCCAGCCTATCCATAAATTGCCCGTCTTCCGAGCACGGCACGTCTCGAGTAGATAAGGGGCATGAAGTTCTCATCAAACAATCATACACACATCACTGAATCAACAGTGTATTAGATCCACCAAGTTACCAGCATAATAAGAGGCAAAAGGCGATAAATCTGTACGACAAAATAAAGAACAGTTGTCACACGGGTTTGCAAATGAATGCGCTTTAACCTAGTGTTCTCATAAATGAGATTATCTATAAGAGAACTAAGTGAGTCCAGTGTGTATTACCTCCTAGCAGTCATCTCTTATTACCAGGGCTGGGTTTCGGCAATCTGAGACCTGTTTTGGATACGACAGTGTCCAAAACCTACCTGAAAGAGTTTAAACCTATCCAAAAACTATAGAATATGGCAGGGGTGGGCAACCTACGGCCCGCAGCGGCATTCTGTCCGTCCCGCGACATCATTACGGAGTTTAGGGTATTTGTAGATTTTAGAGTATTTTTAAAATATGGACATTCTCACATCTCTTTTAACTCAGACATTGGCTTCAGGCCTCACTGACTGTGTAATTATCAAAATAACCAGATGACTAATAACCCCTGTTAAAGTGTCCTTTGCTGCGGATAAGGCAATAGGCTAATAGTCCTTTTCATAGAGATCGGCAATCTTTGACAAATTGGCCCTTTTTCGTAATAACAGTCGTCGGGAGCAGAGATTTGTAGTGTTTTATTCTATCAAAGTCCTCGTTGGATGACCTACTGATATAATATTTGATAAAAAAAAATACTATTTTCTGTCAGCCCCAGCACATGGTTGTCAGATTTGGCATTCTTGGTAGATATTTCAAAACATACGAATGTGTTGAACATAAAATTACAGGGCTGAGACCAGTTACTCAACAGACTGTATCAACACGTCTGGGTATTTGAGGTGAAGCTTCTTCTGTGGTTGGGACAACTCAAACAATACACTTATGCAACTTTTCCAATGTTGTCTGCAAGTCAACGTAATGAGGCCACCACGTATGTGGCTTTTGTTGGGCAGCTGCGAGAACAATTCAAAACTCGATTTGTATATCATTATTAAATATACAATATTATTAACCAGGCTTTTGCATGACTTGCAACTCCGTTCGCAAAAAAACGTGGAGGATGTTGCCGTTCACCTGCAGATGGAACTGATTGATTTGCAATGCAACACTGACTCGAAAACCAAGTTCACTGGGATTGCGATAGTTCAGTTTTACGAACATTATGTTCAAACCAACCAGTTCGCCAGACTAATGCATCACGCTCGAATGATAATTGCACTATTCGGAAGCACGTACCTATGTGAAATGTTCATCAAAGTGATTTTTGCAAAGAGAAAGACGCCTAGTAAACTCACTGATGCACATTTGGAGGGTACTCTGAGGCTTGCGAGCACACATCTATAACCTGATTGATATTCAGGGGTTGCTGAAGCAAGCACAGCACCAGATCGCGCATTGAATTGAAAATAAAATTAAACATTACATATAATCAATTCGTTCACGTTCTTTATTATAATTTTATTAATAGTACATAATCATTAACATTCATGAAGTTACTATATGTCAGGAGTATAGATCATGGTAGACACACAATGTATTATGCAGCTTCTTGCATTTGAAAATACAAGTTGCCCACTCTTCTACCCGTACAGTTTGAAACAATTTCATATATTGGTCACATTTGGTCTCAGATGCTCTGAAACCCATTCTTTTTAGACTGTTTTAGTGAGATTGGAGATGCACTCCCACACGCACCACGACTCCGCGCTTCATCTGGCCCTCCGACCAAGTCCAGTTTTATGATTTAGCCCTACCCTCAAAAAGGTTGCTGACCCCTGCTGTACAGAGTATATTCTTTGATTGACTGAGGTTTCTTGTGTATCTGCTATATAAAAAACACACAGGTCTGTAATTTTTAGATTTAGAATTTTCCTGCATGTTGTAAGCAGGGTTGGCAGGCTTTGGACCACATAAAGTGTCTATAACTGAAAACAAACGTTTGAGAATTAGCCCATATTTTATAAGCTACACATATAGAGAACATAACAAGGATTACTGTTTCTTCTCACTTTTAACCACGGGTGACACCATCACAGTTAACACAGAGAAAGAAACTAACAAGGAAAAAAGTAATGTACAAAGTAACAGATTTTGCTATGAAAAGAAATGAAGAAAAAAAAACACCTTGAATTATGATTTGCCAGCATTAACTCCTACAGTAACATACAAAACAGACAATTATAAACAGTATTTAAAAAAAATTAAGTTGTGACTAATTCCTTGCAGGAAGTTGGGGATGGTTTTGCATCCTTCAGCATAATCTTTACATAAGAGTTTTTAATATCTTCTGCAGACTGACTTTAAGGATCAATTACTTCTTTGATCCAAACTTTCACAATGTTTGTTTAATGTGCAAGTAAATGTATCAATTTTAATCTGTATGTCACACATGGTTAAATAGATTGTTTAGTTTGAGAATAAGACTGAACATTTTAAACACAGAAAAACATAAATCAACAGTAACTTCATCTTTAAAAAAATCTTTTTGATGTAAATACATAAATGACCCGTTTCTTCATTTTCTGACCCTTTTGGCCATTCCTCCACCCCCCCCCCCCACACACACACCGACATTGTTTGGTGACTGGCTTATGGTTGATGGCAGACTCCTTACACTCTTAAGTTATTGGTTGTTATTCTCTTTCCGTAAGCTGATGGGATAAGGGGCTGACATTAAAGGCTTAGTTAAAAAGTACAAAATTAAGAAACAAATCCACCCCCCCCCCCGACATTTCCCTCATCTGCAATGTCAACAGAGTGCACAGATGGAAAACTTGTCAGTGTGAAAATGTTTTTAATCGGCTAAGAATGTTAATGTTACTCCACAATGGACCAATCAGAAAAATGACTTGTTATTTGTTTACAAATTGATCTGCCTACACTATGGAAACATCAACTTTACTCATTTTCTATAAGCAGCTTTAATTTTATTTACGATAAAAACAGCTCTTTTAATATTGGTGGTCAAACTGGATTGTTGCCAGAGCCTAAAAACAATGCTTAGTTCTGACCATGTTACTAACCATTGATATCGGTGTAGTGTCTTATGTGGACATTAGTCTTATCTGTGTCTTAAAGATGCTAGATGGACACAAATAGCTTACACTTACAGTCTGCAAATGCCACAAGGCGACATTCTCAACTGGCAATGGTGCACTCAATTGTTAAATGTCCAAAATGACAAGCTTCATGTTCTGGATACTCAACATTAACGCACTGCCTAATGACCAAAATAGTTTGGGGTGACAGCATTATAACTGGTGGTGTACTTAATTGGTGTACTAGGATTGTCTGAATAAAAGCCAGGCTTTGAGGGCAGCCATTATCACAAAATATATAAATATGGTGTATGTAATCCATTTAAATTCTAGAAGTCGCATGCTCAGAAATACCCAGCACTAGTCAATAGTCAAGTGGAGAGACATTTTAACATATTAGGCCCGAGGTTTATTTAGCCCAAATAGATATCACGTTAACTGATACGATTTTGCAAAATCTTAGATGCGATAATAATAATAATTGCATGTGATGATATAAGATGTTATCTCATCTGATGTAACATAGGATAAATTATTTTATGGTTTACAAAAAGTAATACATTATTACAAACGAAAATAAGGCATAAAAGCATTGGTAGTTTGTATACATTTGAAACTATCTGTGTTTGTTTTTAATACATTTAGTTTTGAAAGTACCTGTTTGTACTTTTATTTGACCCAGTGAGAAGTATTTGGATTTAAACTTTTCAATGCATTTTAGCTATATATGTATGATATGTAAAAACAAACTGTTTGTTCACCACATTAAAATTGTCAATTTACTACATACTCTCCAAAGTCCACACACAAGAAGCAAGTGAATGTGTAATCCATGTTTTCTAATATACTTTTTTTAACTAAACACACAAACATACAGTTAACAGTGAGTGTGGTTTGTGTCTTAGCACAGATTACGCGTGGGGTATTTGGCATGGGGAACATCCTATATAAAGACATTTATAACAGGAATTCAAATCTAGACCTGAAGATTTACAGCAGTGTTCTGACCAGATATGGGGTCAATTCCATTTTCTCAATTCCAATCCACATCAAATTTATCAAATCCAATTTTCCCCTACTCCGAGTACCTACTTGGAATACCTACTACGAGTAGTTTATATTCCAAGTAGGACTGTCATGGATGATGACTGATGATGATTGATGTTGTACGAACACTTTTGTGCACAAAGTATGCTAAACGGGCCGAGCGACCTCCAAACGTAATGACACAAAGCAAAAGACGAAACAACCTTCAGATATGCCCACGCCGGTTTTCAAACACGGGTGGTAGTGATCTGTGGTCCAACATGCTACCGCTAGACCAGGGAGGTGCCCCAGGACATGCCACTTTTTCCGAAAAAAAAAAAATTAAATGGTAAATTAATTTCCGGATTTAATTATTTTGTAGCAAACTTCAATTCCAATTTAACCATTCCAATTTTTTTTAAATAAGCAATGCCAATTCCGGAACTACCCATCAATTCCAATTCCAGAATTGAATTTTGTCTGGCTCTGACCACTGCAGATTTAGCAATTCGGATTCACACACATCTACGTCTAACCATTATGCATGTGAACACGTGTGATAACATCCTTTTTCATCATAAAGAATGTGAAAAGTACAGGTGATCATTTCCATAACGGTAAACTCCCTATAAAGCTTTCTACAACTCAACGGTAACAGGCTAACCATGTTGACACTGACGATGAGTTTGTCTTAAATAATAATCAACAACTTCAACCTGAATGCTGCAAGCCTCAGAAGCTGAGATTTGTCAGAACCCGAAACAGGCTAACACCACGCACACAATTTATCCACATATCAACTGCTAAAAATCAATATACTGTACTAGTCAACATTTTGAAATGTTATAACCAGATGTAGATTTCATTAAATAGATGAGGGACTCAGGTGTGCTATTACCTAATCACTGGAATGTGGCTCTGCATGTTGGTGAAATTAGACTATTGAAAGTTGGTTATCGGTATAACGAAATTCAAGGGGACTGGGAATTCATTTCGTTATAATGGTACTTCGCTTTATCCCAGTTTTCAAATTAGTTACCAATGAATGAGCGATAATTGGTGAAAATAACCCTGTTTTATTAAGCAAATGTGTTCCCAGTCTCAGATTGAATGATGAAAACCAACAATTATTTTCATCTTGTATTTTCACATTCTCCTTCATGAAGATAGATACCCAGTTTTGCACACAAATTTCCATGAGCTTTTCTCAAGGCGTCCTTGTTCTTCAACCACGTTGACAGTGTGCTACATGGAACACCATATTCTTTAGCAATTTGAGTCTTAGCTTTCACTTTTTTGTCAACTTAGTCAAGAACTTGCAACTTTGTGTCAGTTGATACTGGTTTACGTTTGCTAGCCATTGCGATATTTGATTACTGATTGCTTGCTCGTACTTTGGTGAAAATCCCCAAGTTGTCGCTTATTCAGCACAGCCTCGATGTTGGGGTGATTGAGAATATCCCCTCCCCCACCACTCACAGGAGAGTAGTACGGAAAGATGGAGCCAAAATATCCCGAGGATGGTCACTGTCAGTGTTTACGTCCTCCGGGGGTCTTTAACGTCCCCCTCTATTTTTAATAATTCAGTGGAGACGGCAGCGTCATTTAACGTGGTCTGCCACCCACGACGTTGTGACCCGAGAAATTAATCTCTGGAAAGGTTTCGGCCTCTTGCTAGAATCGAACCTGTGACCCTTGCAACAAGTGCCAGGTGCTTAACCGCTAGGCCACTGGAGCTCACTGTACTGATTACTGATCTTGTCTTGTTGAAGTTTGGGGAAGAGGCCCATGACTGTCGCCTATTGGACAGAGCCACCTTCTGCTATATGATGATGGGCGAAATAGCAGTTGCTTAGCGTATTGGCACCTCAGTAGGAAGAGAAAACCTTGACAGTTGCCTGGTTGGATGAAAAAACTCCTCCTACTATAATGAATACTGTGATTACTGATGTTTTGTTGTTCGGGGAGAATCCCCAGGCTGTCGCTTATTCGGCACAGCCTCTATGCTGGAGTGGTTGAGGAATCTCCTCCCCCGCCACTCACAGGGGAGTAGTACGGAAAGATGGAGCCGAAATACCCCGAGGATGATCACTGCCTGAGTGTTTTACGTCCTCAGGGGGGTTTTAACGTCCCCCTTTATTTTAAATAATTCATGGGAAGACGGCAGCGCCATTTAACGTGGTCAGCCACCCACGATGTTGTGAGCCGAGAAATTAATCTCTGGAAAAGTTTCGACCTCTTACGGGGTTCGAACCTGTGACCGTTAGCACCAAGTGCCGGGTGCTTAACCGCTAAGCCACCGGAGCTCACTCGAGATAACTGATAGATAATTGTCCCTATTTAAACAGGTTGGCAAGCCAATTGAAAGTTTGCAGTTTATCATACGCCACAATACTCTTTGACGTCACATGTGTCATATTAGTTGTTGCATTTATTATCACAACAGTCGTTGGACTGACTGACAATTGAAATTTCAAACATCGTATTTCGTTATAACCAGCACGATTTATATTGATTTAATGCTGACCAGGGACCGAAAAATCAAGTTTTCACTGCATACATTTCGTTATATCCCAGTTTATATACTATGGAAGTGAATGGACGCTTGGCGGGACCAGCTAACCACTTTGCTTTAAGAAACCATTTCCTTATATCCTAGTTATTTATAACCAACTTTTACTGTACTCAATTTATATTTAGTTTAAGAAAATGATTTATGTGATTTCCTATAACAATAAATAATTATGCTTCTATGATAAGGTTTGTACAGACTCTTTGGCCAAATAAAAACGTTTCTACAGAGTTTTTGACAAAAGATGTTTTGGTTATAAAATATATAAAAACATATTAATTTTGTGTAGTGTCCCATAGCCCCCCCCCCCATCTGCAGGCTTATGTAGCAGATATTTTCCACCATTGAATTTTCATAAATAACTAAGCCCTGGGCCATAACTCAATACTAAAACATGATGTGGATATATTATTGAAAAGACTCATTGTTATGCCGATGACACACAAGTGTATATGACTTTTAAGCCATGTGATAAATGGGATGATATTTCATCTTCATTTGAAGCTTGTATTGAAGACATAAGTACTTGGATGAACAGCAACATGCTGAAATTTAATAAGGACAAGACAAAATTCATTGTTTTCTCATCCAAGCAACATGTGAAAAAAAACTGAGAATCTTCACATTAAAGTAGGATCCAGTTAAATAAATTCTTACATGTCTGTAAGAAATCTACGGCTTATATTAGATAATACTCTAGGAATGGAGAAGCAGATGAATTTTATATACAAGTCCTTTTATTATCAAATAAGAAATATAGGACTTATTCGTAAGTACATAAATGATGAGACATGCAAGACTTTAGTCCAAGCCCTTATAATTTCTCAACTGAACTATGGTAATGGATTGTTATATGATACCTCTGACAAACCGCCTGCCTACAGCGAGTGCAGAACTGTTCTGCACGTCTTGTAACTTGCAAAACAGAACATATAACACCAGTTTTGTTCCAACTGGACTGGCTTCCTGTACATTTCAGATCACTGTACAAGATCCTGTTTCAGACATTCAAAGTACTGAGTGGAACAGCACCACTGTATCCAAAAATATATACCAGTGAGAATACTCCAATCTGAGTTCTATTTACTTTTGAGGGTACTAAGAAGCCATACAGCAATGTACGGAGAGAAATCCTTCCCTGCATCAGCTCCCAGGCTGTGGAATGAGTTGCCAAACCACATTAAATTCACAGCAAGTAAAGAATTAATTGGTAAGGTTCTTAAAACCCACTTATTTAAATTAGCATATTTATAATATTTAAACCAGTTTATTATGTCTGAAATCTATTTGTGCTATATGAGCTCAGAATATGTTTTAATTGTGTTTACAATGTAAAGCGCCTTAGAGTTGGACTAGAGCAATTCAAGTTGAATAAGGCGCTACATAAAATACTATTATTATTATTATAAGACCGTCAAAGCAGCCACAAAGCCCAATGTAGTGTATCGTAGCCTCTGAACTGTACATCAATGATATTAGATTGCTATATGGATTTCTATTATGCAAAACCAACTAAAAGTAATTGTTATTTTTTTTAATAATTACATTTATTTAATAGTTAGCTGTCATATATGTGACTGACACTTATTATTGTTCAATTTACAAATATGTAGTGTCCCGGAGCCCTCTTGCAGCTGCATATAGTGTGTGTGTTGTGTGTACTTAAATAAATAACTTTTTTGTTTTAAAAGATTAGTAAGAAATCTTTTCAGAACAAATGGTCAACATAATATTCTTTAAAATAAAATCGAGTTAATTAAAAAGCATATATTTTGCAAATTATGTGCAATACCAATGGTACAGTATATTGATTTTTTAGCCACTTGCATCTTCCAAGTGGATGAATTGTGGACTTGCTATCTTAGCTTCGAACCTGTATCACTATTTGTCAAAGCTGCATGCATGGACTACACATTCTCAAAATTTGGGTGTTATCCACAACAACTTTTTAAATGCTCCTGATTCTATTATGCCACACAGCTTGCAATGTGTTATCACTATCAGTAACTCTCATGATAACTAAATATGTTGTATCTGTTCGTATGTATCAATGGCAATTAAGCAGAAACCTCTTGTACATCTGTACATGGAGAACACCATTCTAACCATCTAGCACAATCATATAACTGATCAGTTCAGCAAATTCCAAACACAACAAATAACACAATCAGAATTGTACAACATTGTAATTTCCACCCCAAGATCTAACCATTTGCATTTGAGGAATTGAAATGCACCTGTGGTTAAATACTGGCTGAAAATGTTAAATACTTTGAACTAACTTATTCATGAAATTAATGTTCTAATATACCTCACTAATTAACTGTTTTACATTCCACATATCCCAAGGATTATGAATGGGACAATCTCAGGATATCACTGCAATAAGAAGTGAAATGTCAAGTCACCCAGTCACATAAGAATGCTAATGGTAGTGATGATACAAGGAGTCTATTAATGGGAAATAGTTAACTACATGTGTATGTCTGCAAGTGCTCATTTATCATACATCACTGAGCTTTAGTGAATATTGTATTGTTAATTCTGTTCACATGTGTTCACATGTGTTGGAACAGACAAGTAATATCATTGTGTGGTTCATATGCACCAACAGAATGCCATTCAAATGATCCAAATAGACGACGAACTAATATTAACAGGTTAGGGAGTGTCTAAAATCCAGTCAAACGAAGCCAGAGCACAGACTCAGTATCCGCCCCCCCCCCCCACACACACAATTGGATTAAAATCTGGATTCTGCATAGCATAGGGCACATCGCAATTCCCTGCATTCAAATGATGGGTCTGTTGTTCAGTGTCACCAAGTAAATGGAGCAAAAATGCCAAAAACAGCAGAGAAGACAACTTCCTAAATTCATGTTTCTAAAGTTAAAAATAAGAAGTAAACACTTTATAACGTACTCTATATACTCAAGCAAAATTAGTATAATATGAAGAAGTAGCCCTAGAGTCTATTGCCGGTACACACAAGACTATTTGTCTCACATGCTAAAATTGTTATGTTGAATTTCTTGATGAACAAACCAACCTACCATGGTAGATAATTGGATGAATGTACACCCACTAACGTATCCAATTTCAGAGAAAATTACCACCAGCGCAATTAGATCACACGTTATAATTTGTATATGACCACAGTGACAACGACAATACATGGAAGTAAACTCAACACAGGTTCACTCTATGTCTGGTCAGTGCTTAGCAAAATGCCACATAACACAACTACATATTTTGGGGGGATAAACTTTAGGCAGTCAAAACAACCATCAGGCATTGCAAGGCAAGAGTAGACTATTCATTTCCTAAGCTGATTAGCTGTCATATGATGTTTTTGTGTCAAGTTCAGCTCTGAATGAACTTCACATAATCCTTTTGTCATGTCAAGTTAATCTGGATGTATGAAAATCACAATTGCAGTACTAATAAATTATATATATATATATATATCATTTAATAGTACTGCAATTGTGATATATATATATATATATATATATATATCTATTATAAATATAGTATGTGTGTGTATGTGTAGATCTTACATAGCTGGCTATATCACTATATAATTAATGCCATTCCAACACAGCGGCCCAATACTCTGCCTTGTATTATTGGTCACGTGACACACATCCTGTCATCTGCAAATTAGCATTCTTCTGGCTTGGCAGAAAAACACAGTTTATGTTCAAGATGGCTATCGTGGCTAGTCCTGGAGTTATCTTTTTAAAGTGCTAGGATTAATTGAGGGATACATGCCCTGTTGGGATCTAGATCTGTGACATCCAGATGACTTGTACATCAAACTATTAAACAAGCTATCAATCCAACAAAAATAAAGAAACAGAATAAAGAAAAATGGCACTGGTATATAACAGAAGCAGCAAGTTGTGAAGTTATTGTGTGTTGAAGTCATAGCATACACTGCAGCTGATATATATATATATATATATATGTATATATATATATAAAATAATTTAGATTAAAATAACTGAATTGCATTCTAGTTTATTCTTAAGTAACAAAACATACTGAAAAGTAGATTGGAACAAAGTGTAAGACATTTTATGAATGATTCTTTTGACATTTTATCAATAACAATTTTTTCCATGAGTTAACCAATCAACTAGTACAAAGATTTGAGGCAATTTCCATTGAAGCGACCATAAATACAATTTAACTTGTACATAAAGTGGTATTATAGAAGATGGTGATAAATAGGTGTACTTAACAGTGCTCATGTACCAACCCCGTTTCAAAATGGGACCTTTCCATTTCGCAACCGCACTGTAAGCCTTGTAGTTGTAAAATGGGCCCCCTGTTTTGCAACCACCTGATTCAGCACAGCATCTGCATGATCAGATTATGGTAAATTTGATCATGCACCATTTTGTATATATATATATATATATATATATATATATAGTCCTTAAAAATAATTTCTGAAAACTGTATATTTTTGAAGTTGTTAAATCTGTCCGGTTCCCATTTCTAAATGGGAAGAGGACCATTTCAACAACTTCAAAGAATTTACTGTTTTCAGAATTAATTTGTTCATATATCTATATAGAGGTCTATATAATTTATATTCAGTTTAATTTTCACAACAACATATCATTTTACTAGATAAGTGGCCAATAGTACACACAATTTAGAAATAACAGAGCAACATTTCATTACCACATGGTTGCAAAACAGGCAGGCATTCTTAAAATCATACAAGTTGCGAAATGGGACGGTCAAGTTTCGAAACCGCCACGGTTGTCAAAATGCTGTGTAATACTCATATTACTCAAAAGTGTTGTACATCTAAATATTTAGAGGTTATATAATATTCATAAACTATACCTGATGCTTTTAAACTTTCATACATTTATCAAATCAACAATAATAAATATCAGAATTTATATTATAAATGTCTTCAAAAAGTATTTTTATTTTACTATTTTATATTTCAGAAGAATTTATATTTAAGGCCATCTGAATGCTTTGTATTTACCTCCAAACCCTGTTACAAACCACACTTTACTTCCAAGATAACAGTACCCAAGAGTCTCAGGTAATAATCATGTTCATGTTAACGCCACGAGATATGGAAATTTACCACTTCATTGAAAAGTCTTCAAATTGCTGAGTAAATAGAGCATAGGGGATAATACAAAAGGTGTGGGCCTGATGGTTGTCTATTCACTAGGCTAGTGTGTGTACAAACAAACATCAGAAAGTGACCACCAGGGTTGGGGTAATCATAATCGATTCCATGATCTCAAGTAATCGTAATTGCCATTTCCAGATGCAATGTAATCGATTACATTGTAAATGTAATCATAATCAGCGATCACTTTCACAATTACACAAGATTATTTACCATGCCATATCATGCCTAAGATATGGTTTGGTATGTAAGGCAAAGGTATACACTAGAACTGATTTACCCATTGACGGACTGCTGTCATATTAATATACATGATGATTTGTCAGTTTATTTGTTCTATGAATATGAAAGGACAATGTGTTGAAACACTGGTTCAGATGTTGCTGCTATTATAAGTCATATAAACAGGCATTTCAGATTAACTCGTGTTGTTTTCACACAGTTAAGCCCAAACTAGTCACACAGTCAGCAATCGTGCATGACTTCTTTCTGACACTGTCGATTTAACTCCAGATGCAAAGATCCTGATTGGCCAGCAGTCGGATGACAATCAGGCAATTAAATTAACTTAGTGAAGTGAACTTAGTGAAGTATTATTAGTGAAGTATTAAATTAAATTAGTGAACATAAACAATGCTACATATTGGTCCCAGGTCAACAAACTTGGTATTGGTGATGATGATGATTGATGTTTTATGGCCACTTTTGTGCACAAGGTAGGCTAAATGGGCCGAGTGACCTCCAAAGGTAATGAGACGAAGTGAAAGACGAAACAACCTTCAGATATGCCAACGCCGGGATTTGAACACGGGTGGTAGTGATCTGTGGTCCAACATGCTACCGCTACACCACAGAGGTGCCGCATACATGGGTATTGGACAGAGATCAATGATCGAAGTATGGAGATGGCCGAGTTATAGAAGAAAAATTTAATTTAAAGCACAGCAATAATTTAAGACTGTGAAAAAGTGGTCCATTTACAGAGGTGGTCAAATTACAAAGGGTCAGAGTTGGAGCTTTGACTATATTCTAATTATCTCATTTATTAAATAGACCATATCTGGCTATAATCATGCCAGACATGATGCATTTCGTTACTAAATATATATTCAAACAATTCCACTAATCTCAGTTATCTCTATAAATACATTACTTGCTCCTTTGCTCTCTAGTGAATATTGATCTCAGAAATATTAAAACAAATTAACGTTGTACAATGGCATCAAAGACTTTTGTACATTTTTATTTCAAAAACATACCTGAAAATGCGTCTGGTTCTTACAAAGCAACATGTAAACACTGTAGCATGTTTATATCGGTATTATACATGTAACCGAGTGAATATTGATGAAGAATCACATTCATGTTTGTGTTCTATACATTGTAATCATGATTACTTTACAATGTAATCATAATGGATTACATCCAGAATGAATGTAATCATATTCATGGTATTCTCAAGTAATTTTATATATGCCAAAATGACTCACCCAGTGCATATTAGACACTTCCCCCCTATCGGACAGACCACCCCATGCTGCCCCACTTAATAAATATACATTGTGTTCACTGTCACAACGTGGTTTGATCATGTGTTGTTGAATAAATTTAGTACTAAGCATACATGGGGTGGCTGAATCTGCACAATATTTATAAATGATTGCAATAATAATAACACTTAATCAGTTATAAGCACACATAAAAAGGCATTCTGGAGGTGATGACTGCAAAGGATACCTACAGTTGGCTAGCTTTAACAGAGTAGAATGGCAGAGTTGGGAGTTTTGCTATATAAGCTTGGATGTCATAGGAGATAATTATTATCCATCTAGCCCTGTTTAGAAGAAAGATAGGCCTGTTTGATACGCTTGTCTAGACTGATCCGGAGTTGTTCATATGAATAGCTTAGCCATTTGTTCCAATGGAGTGTGTAATGGCTGTGCTGACCAGACGCTTACATTCACTGTTGTCCCAGGTGCTACATCTTGTGCCAGGCCATGACTTGTTTCCTCCCACAACCATATTTATAATCTGAAACACTGGCATTGCTCTGTATGCAACAATAACACATATTGTCAAAGCAATGTTAAACAGACTGATGACATTTTTATTGCTGGCGATATCCAGCTGTGTGCATACCAAATTTGTCTTCCCTTGTTGGTGCCAAAGTACTTGTACAGATAAACATTTGATCAAATATTGATACACACAAGACTACAACACTTATCGGGACCAAACCTATCACAAACCACCTTGACCCCACAGCACCAACAAACTCTCTGAAACAACCTGTATCACTTGTTCGCCATTGTAACAGATGACAACAGGGTGAGCAACCAAGAGATCTAAGTACATTTGTCTTATACCATCAACACAATGTTTCATTCGAGGCCACTATATGGAAAACTTTTGCTGATGAGTTTCCACCATCTATACATTCAAATATAATAGTGGGGTGAAGCATCTGGAAAATCTGGGGAGATATGTCTTGTGGGGTGATTAGTTTGATGGGGCGATTAGTCTTGTGGGACGAATAGTCTTGTTTGACAACTGCCACACACTGACACAGCAGACCTGTCAGAATTATAATCATGTAACAGTGTCTTACTGGTCAGAAGTCGACAGCTATGTTATATTCCCATCATAACTAGCTCAAATAGTCAGCACTACATAATCGTAAATACGGTAATAGTCACCAATAGTAGATCACCCCATATTAATATTCACCCTTCATTCAGTCATTGGCCTCAATCATCATTGATCCTCATCATGGCTCATGTCATTGTCAAAATTAACAAACAAGGCTTTTATAAGGTCTGCGAATTCACCCAATCGTATCAAATTTATAATAATACTCACACGTAACAGACAGTTTTCCAGATTAGTGGTCTTCTATTAAGATCTATACCACATCACTGTCCTCTAAAATATCAAAGAGAGGCATTTAATTCCATATCCCATCAGATCTGCAGATCCCTGCTTATAATTTATCCCACTACGGTCTGACTAAATATCACTCAAACCTGACGTGGTTTCGGTTCTTTGCAGCAGGGATCACGACCGATGACTAAACGCTAGTGCGGTTATTGGTAGTGGTGTTATTCATAGCAATAATAGTGGTGAATATTTGCAGCTCTTAGTTAGTCTTAGACACTCCTTGGCGACAAAACATCCGCAATATCACGTCACCCACTCATCCTATCTATTTACGGAAGTGAGCCGAAAATTGCCGAATATGCATTATTAGCTTTCGGCAATTTTCGGAATTAAAAATAATATACAACACTCGTGACTCGGGGATTTGTATTAAAATCAGGGGCAGCCTACCCTGGAAATTCTACCTAGTTTGTGTACACAATCTTGCAATATGTACATATGATAAAATTGTATTTAATATTTTAATAGTATAACTCTGTCACTCTCTAATGCTATTTCTTAATATTCGTCTAGAATAGAGTCTAATACTAGATAGGAGAATGCCAAGAAGTGCAGTACCGTTAATTATACTGAATGCCTATTATTATAATAAGATCAACATTGTTGATCCAATACCGTTTCTTAATTAGTACATTATCATGCATTAACAATCTGACATTTTGTACAGAATCCTGCAGCCGGACTAGTAAGGTTCCCTAGCTGCTGTTAACCTGATACAACCATATAATTATCGATCCGACATAGTTTTTTAATTATGAACTGAATAAACATTTTGCTATGGGTGTACTATTAATTTCATTAATAATAAACAATTGAAAGAAAATCAGTCAATCAAAATCAATGGGGAACTCTGTGGGGCATTCACTAGGTGGCAGCACAGAGAAACCCGGTCCAAAACTACTTTGTGCTGCAGAACCCCAGGCTTATTCTCTTTGGTTCTGTTGTTTGGTTAGTTAAAATGTTAATTTATCTGTTGTTATATTTACTCCTAGAGCATTGCAGTCAGCATCCGGGAACTTGCCTTTTTTCTAACAACTAATTTTTAAGTCTATGACACACTCTTGCTGTTGACTAAAATATAAAGTAAAACTCTTTATCAGAGCTTGCAACATTGCTTATACAGTCAAATGCATTTACTATTTGACTCCTGCCCTGAGGGAGTTAATCAAAATAGTGTGTACATGTTTGAAAATAATTCTCCATTATTAATCACTCCATAACAAATAGGATGTTATATAATCCTTGGTATTTAATAAATCAGACCTTATCTGTCTAGCATACCAATAGGTCAAAAAATAGGAATGATCCTGTTTAACTTGATAAGTAGAATATTAGAGCACAGATGTAATAAAAAAGAGATGGATAGTTTGTTATAATTAAATATGTATGAGTATAAAGCTAGATAAAGTTGTTCATGTGAATATGTATTTTTTTGTGAATGGGAAAGAGCATGTATGGTAATGGAAAGATCATTTTTCACCATAAGTCTGGTAGTTAAATATTGTTCTCATTCAACAAACTAGCAATCTATAACAAAACTGGTTTTATATTCCAATTATTTATTTAACAATATATAGCAAATACACCATCACCCAGTATTAAAAATTCATTAAAAAAATTGCATGTGTATGATGCATGAAGAGGGATGATGGTTTCTTGATCAGGCATTCAGTACCGTCAACAATTACTCTTGTTGTAGCGATTTTGGCTTTGAGACCATCTGGTGAAAAGAAATGTACCACATCACAGTCAGGCCATAGAAATATCTCTATCCACTGCAATGACATGAAGCGGGTCCATGTACAAAAATGTTGTATACATCTGACTCGGATATGTTAAAGAGCCTCGATAATTCAAAATTTGTTGTATATCGTCTTAGTTTCATGAGAACCAGGACAAACTGATCAACAACTTCTGTCTGGGATATGCCTTTGTTACATCTCGTATAGACTATTGTAACTCCCTGTTATATGGCATATCTGATTATAACATTAATCGCCTTCAGCGAATTCAGAATAGTGCAGCTCGCATTGTAACAAATACTAGAAAATATGATCATATTACCCCAATTCTTCAAAAACTACATTGGCTACCTGTTAGACAGCGTATCCATTTTAAGATTCTGTTAATAACTTATAAATCTATTAATGATATGGCACCAGAATACCTGTGTGAACTGGTTTCCATTAGAAAGTCATCCCGAAAACTCAGGTCATCCAGTCAGATACTATTGCAGGTGCCAGTGTCTCGGCTCAAGTCATATGGTGATTGTGCGTTTAGTGTTGCAGCCCCCAATTTGTGGAATAAGTTGCCGGCAAATATTAGAAATGCGTCGTCTCTTGGAAATTTTAAGTCTCTTCTAAAAACACACCTATTTAAGGTCGCTTTCACAGATAAATAATTATTATCTTTTAAATCATTACAGGGTTTTTACAGACATTATTTGGGGTATTATTAAATTACATATTATTTGTACAGTGCCTTTGAATGGCTCCTGCTAGTAAGGGCGCTTTATTAAATATACATTATTATTATTATTATTATTATTATATGTATGGTTCCATACATATAATTCAGCACATGAACTTCAGCTCCTAGTGTACTCAGAACAAACAGTAATGTCTCATATGTCTCCAAGTCTGTATAATAGTGGATGGCATCATTATCCCCATATAAACATTCTCAGGGAAAACAAGGGTATTTTTATGGAATCACTCCCAGTCTCGCTCATCTTTGTCACACCACTCTGATATGTCTGAGAACTCATAGCTACTGTTTTAACTTCTGGCTCCTCAATGGTATCAACCTCAGCAGTTACCTCCTCAATGGCCTCTGTATCTCTAACCACCTATGTTACAGAATTTTCTAGAGTTATTCGACACCTTTTCGCTGCTCTCTGTACTCTAGCCATGTCTGTATTTGACGGTTTTTAGTTCCAAATAAACTGTATTGAAATGGCATCTGACTCCAAGCGTTTCTGTAGAGGCTTCATTCATTCTTGTAATGAAAAATGATACTCATCCTGAGAAATCAAATTATTTATATTTTCCAATATGCTAAAATCAACAAAATGTCATTGTCTAAGTCATAGGTTCAGCTGATACAATATCATAACACGTCAATAAGACATTATGACATGGCAGACTCTATGCTTGTGGTGCCCTCTTCCGAATAAACGTGACAACCCGCATCCCGCTGCTTATTATGGGATAACAATGATGTCGCACAAAACACTTTCGCGGCTTCCATTCCCACAGCTCACCCCCCCCACACACACACACAAACAATGGGATGTGACAGATCAGCAAACAAATTAATTCTGTCCTGCTAAAAATTTACATTTGTATAAATATTGCCTGTCCTACACACACGCACACACACACTATATATATATATATATATATATA
The DNA here is from genome assembly GCA_025642065.1 of Paralvinella palmiformis. Classification (NCBI taxonomy): domain Eukaryota; kingdom Metazoa; phylum Annelida; class Polychaeta; order Terebellida; family Alvinellidae; genus Paralvinella; species Paralvinella palmiformis. Next base: position 1,741,738 of record JAODUP010000005.1, on the reverse strand, counting down.
TATAATAACTATCCATTATACAAAAATCTAAATCAAGCTGTTTAATAGTTGCATGTATAGTCATGTTTATAATATATCCCACGCAATGCACTAAACCTTTTACTCTATATGGCCTGCCACTTGGGTCGAACTTATTTATAATTAACATTATAACCAATTTGCTACGGTTCCTATTTTTAATCACACACTCATATAGGGCGCCCCGTGGTCTAGCGAGAGCGTGTTAGACCACAGATCACTACCATCTGAGTTCGATCTCGGCGTGGACATATCTGAAGGGTGTTTCATCTTTGACTTCGCTTCCTTACCTTTGGAGGTCGCTCGGCTCATTTAGCCTACCATGTGCCCAAAAGTGGTCGTAAAGCATCAATCATCTACGCACTCATATTTGATAGAACGCGTTATGATTATTCACCCTAACTACTCTCAACGTTATGACTAATTATAGTTGTCTCGTGAGCCAAAACAATCATTACCGTTTTAGACACACACACACACACACACATTGATGTTTCTCACGCCAACCATTCTATCACCAGTTCGCATCCCAGATCGGACACTTTCCAGGCGCTATTTAGATATCACTAATTCAGCTGGCGGTATTTAACGATAATTACCAAACATTCTGTAACGAGCCTCAGGCCAGCTAGCCATACGTTGACAATGAAATGAGGCGGCTACTAGCCGGGTATGGAATCTGATATAAACAACAGATTATAACACAGCCACCAGCTATGACCGTTGGCCGGGTGTTGTAAACTAAACCCCGCTGCAGAAACCAGGCTGACCGGGAGAGGTCACCGGGTGCGACATCCGAAACTCCGGTATGTGACACCGAAATGAGTCAAAGAATTTTGGGGTTCGAAATGATTCACGGGTCAGAATTCGCGGCGATCAAATTGCCGACTTCTCAGATTATTTTAATTATTGGGTGACATTTTATCACAGCCGACGTAATACTCCCAAACATACCAATTTGGCTGCTCGTATGAGTGACATAATCACGTTTCTTTCTAACAATTAAGACTCTACTGTAGTTGTTATGTCATAGCTTATTTATAAATTGGGTTTCAATGTTTTGCCTCTGAGTACTGATACAGCAATATCTAAGTGAGTGAGTGAGTGAGTGAGTGAGGGGACAGGGTAAGGGGGCGATTTCCTTAGGAAATGAGATTACTAGATGGAATGTCCCACAGAGACAATTAAAATAAATTGGAAATCGAGCACCCCCACCTGATCCATAAGATCATTGTGTTATAGTATATATTGTATTATAGTCGGCAGCCGCGTGTGTGTGTGTTTGTGTGTTGTTATATGCTTATGTATTGTTATTTATTTACTGGGCAATAAATCACATCTTCACTTTTTGTAAGCAAATAATTCTGGTTAAAATCTCCGACCGCTTTAGTAAAGCCACTTTAACATATCTGTAGCGTTGTTGTTGTTGTTGAGCAAATAAAGTCAACTATATGGACTAGTAAAAAAAATTCAGTTTTTAACATCAATTAATTAATTAATGCAATAATCGTACCCTAGCACAAATCTAAAAGTTCCAGACAAATTGAAAGCCATTCGAGTATCATAATTATAGAAATTTGATCTTTCCATCGACGTTAAAAAAATCTGAAGTTGATTCTCGATGCCTAATTAGAAGATGTAAAAGCGAAAGAGAAATATATAAAAAATCAGAACTGTGGCAAATATTAACCTTTCAATTAATTAATATTATGACTAATACACATGTACGCCCACATCATAAATTACTGGTGTTATGGCCACTGACTAATTAATTAGTGGCGCCTCAGTTACCATTCAGTCACAGCCTACTGCCGTAATTTGGTGTGAGGCGACATAAAATTGTAATCAGTTTACTTATTAACTCGCCATAATAATCCAATCGGATATAATTAAGAGGCTCAAAGACGCGCAGATTTCTGCTGATGTTAATAAGCTTCTTGTTTTTGTCGGTGTTTTGAATGCGTCGCTGCAGGGTTATAGATTCTTTGACGTCAGAGGTCTGACCCCGCGTCTGTGTGTGTGTGTGTGTGTGTGTGTGTGTGAGGGTGGTGTTATTTTGTGTTTGCAGTGAGTAAAAAAGGCACTGGCACAGATATTAAAAACATCGTATGGATAATTCATCGGGTTCTAGATGGAAAATTTTAATTTTCGAACTGAGATGTTGCCTGTGTGCGTGCGTGTGTGTGTGAGTACGTTGATAGTGCGCGCTTAGGAGAGTACTTATTTACATAGATGTTGTGTAGGACCGAATGTCCGTCCGTTCGTTGTTATGAGCTGGTGTGTGGTATATACCACGTGGTGTAGTTGTTCTCTAATCAGCAAGCTGCGGGCCAACTAAAAAGAAACGCATTAGAAAAACAAACTACTTTTAGGCGACGAGTATTTTTTATCCACCACTAGTTTACTGTCAAGAAAACGCCGACACACACACACACACACAGAGAGAGAGAGAGAGAGAGAGAGAGAAAGAGCAAACCGTGGCTACAACGTTTATAAAACATTAGCCGATCTGCTAGCCATGGTTCGCTTCGTGTCTGGAAGTATTCTCAGTTTTATGAAGTGAGTTAGCCCTCGGGCACCTGACCTGGATGGTGTAATGAGCCCGTACTGATGGTGTCTCGGTTAACAGAGGAGACGACATCCTTCTTCTGGCTTCTTCGTGTCATCAACAATAGGATGAGTCCAGTCTACTGGAAGATGAGGATTATCAGCTTCGAGAATGATTTGTCTGAAAGGTAGGTGGTGATGATGATGATTTGTGGTGATTGTCACTCGCATGTTTTGTTTATACAATATATGATTATATGTATGTCTGTATATATATATATATATATATATATATATATATATATATATACGTGTATGTATAGATATGTTTGTATATGTGTCTGCGGGTTAGCGATGGTCATGCAAAAAATTGCTTAAATGGAGTTATTTCGACATGGTTTATGCTTATCTGATATGCTTCTGGCAAATCGGTGTTTGTTTATCTGAAAGTCATTCAACGTACATATTTCCTGTTGATGTAAGTATTGAATCTCTCTCTCTCTCTCTCTCTCTCTGTCTCTGTGTGTGTGTGTGTGTGTGTGAACGCGCGTGCACGCACGTGCATGTCTGCCTTTCAACATTTATTTGCCTCTCTGTGACCTGCACGCCGTACATTCATACATATCTGTGGATATTTGCCAAGAACCGCATCATCTAGGCTTACAGAAAACATGTATAAGAGAGAGAGAGATTAGTCTACATTCAGCTAATATTTATCCGTACCCTGCGCACACCCTTCACGTGGTAATATGAACCACACAGCCATAGCTAAGTGTCAAACATAATTCATATATATATATATATATATATATATATATATACGGAAGCAGACAGTTTCTCTCGATATCAACAAATATGTCATGTGGCGGCAGACTGAAGCCATTCTGAACTACCCCCGCCAACAAAACAACTCCACCCCCTCCACCCCGTCAATAGATAACTAATGATACCAAATATTGCTGACTTAAGGTGGCACCACCCAAGATACGATAACGAGTAAAATAAAGCCAGATATGACAAGAGTCAGACAGTGTTACAACGTTACTGATAGTTAACAGTGATAATGTTCATCTTCACATCGCCGTTTTGTCATTATTCGTGCAGTTTTTGTCGACAGACGGGAGTTTGAAGCTTGCACGGTGTGCAGCGGCGTAGACGCGGGGGGACGGCGGGGGGGGGGGGGTTGATACATCATTATCGGGGTAAAATATTCCTGTCACCTTTTGACATCTTCAGCAGCGATAAAGAACGTCTTAGTCAGCTCTCTCAGCAGCCTTGAGCCCACTATGTTTTGGTTTATTAATGTCACTAATAAATATGCACCTCGCCGATTTTTTATTTGATTTGATTCGACGTTCATTCGATAAGTGAAATAGCCATTGTGCGTGTGCGCGTGTGTGTGTGTGTGCGTGCGTGCGCGTGCGCGCGCGCGTGAAAATGTGGCGATAATGGAACATCACTCTAAAATGTCCAAATCACAACAGAAAGCGCAAGCAATTGCGTCCCTTGTGGTGTTAGTTTCGGGGTTTAGTATGCCCCTAAATATGGTCAGAATATACCCCAAAGTTATTCTTGCAAAGATGCGGATTCCGCGGCAACCTAGTTACTGCGGGATATATATATATATATATATATATATATATATATTGCTACCTGTTGCTATTTACTTGTCTATGGTTCTGAATATGGCGAATTTATTGGACTAGAAGAAGAAAGAAAGGGAAAAAATATAGATATATAGACCCTGAACCTTTCGCTTGTTGTATAATTAAACAAGTAAGTGCGAAAAGGCTAAAGATGTTGATGTGCGTATACACTTCAGTTGTAGCTAAATATTATTAAAATAAATGTTATATATTATTATTTCTATAAGGTGTGTTTTTTTTTTGGTATGATATAGCCGTTTCATTGTGCCGTTTTGTAGTTGAATCTTGTGTCAAATAAAAATATATTGTACGCACACGCACACACACACACACATATATATATATATATATATATATATATATCAGCAGAGTAGAGGCCTTTACAACGTATTTTGCTTCATCACGATCATTACTAAATTATGCAGTTCTTCAATTAATTAACTCTCAGACAGGTATACAACCAACATCAGTGTGTGCCACATATATTCACTCCACTTAACCATGGTTCGGTACTACTGATAGACATCATAAGAAACATGGCAATTTCTATCCTGACCATGTCACAGTAACTTCCTCTCTCGGTGTCATCTCCTGACATGGTTCCATCGTGAACTGATCCTCGTTCGGGATTTAGAATTTACCCCCGGAATATTCCCGAATCCGACGTCTGCGTGGCCTAACAGGTACCGCGATAGGACGTCGATCTATGGTGCCCGGGTTCAAATACCGGTCTGGTTATGTCTGAGGATGTTACATCTTTCACTTTGATTCATAACCTCTGGAGATCATTTGACCTATATTTATATTACATTAAGCTGCCTTAAAAACAACAACATTTCGTTTCATTTCTTGGATGTAGCAAGAAGGCATTAGTAAAAAGGCATTAGCAAACGATGACTTTCTTGTTCCGATATAATATGATTAAAAATTATTGATTCACTGACTGACTCCCTGACTCGCTGAATTGCTGACTCACGTCGAACATAACAAGGGGAGGGGGGAGCTGCCCTCCTGATACGATTAACGGACTAACCGATCAACAGATGTCAAATCAGATCATTCTATTGATCGATTATTGATCGACCATTGTGTGCTCTCGCTAACTACGGATAGCCTGGACTGATTACATATTCTGGGTTTATCATATAGATACTACGGACTTAATAACTTCTTTTTTATATTTACACCTCTCGTTTATATTAAATTACTACTATTATTATCTCAGAGTAGTATCAGTATTTTTATATGAAATTACCATCGTAAGAATCCAATGGGGGGGGGGAATATTTTGATAAGGAATTCGGTATAGTCAATTTAATTCGATTTCAAATGCCACTATTTCTCGAGTTTTGCCGGTGTACATTATGTTATTACAGCGTAATATATATATATATATATATATATATATATATATATATATATATATATAAAGTGTTGACAGAGCTTACACGCGTTGTTATTGACATCAGTGGCGTTGTTAGTTTTCTTGGTCTCTCTCATTGTCATCAAGCGAATTTCCGAGAAATTCGCCTTAAATCATTTTGTGCCACTCTGTAGAAATAACTGTTTGAGTTGTTACGAGTCGATTGGCTTTACCCGGTACCGAATCCTTGACCCGCCTGAGACGTGCGCGCGGGCTACTGAGAATCAGACCCTACAAACCCCCCCCCGAGACACATCACCCCACTCCACCGCCCACCCCCTTTCTCTACCGAGCCACTCAATAAATTCCAAATCTAAGCGAATGGAAGACATGACGGCGTCATAAAAGTCATCAGAAGTGAGTGTTCTGTAAATAATCTACCGTTTGATAAAAATTTAATGTTTTCTGACGGGGGTGGGGTGGGGGTTTGCTGGGTGGGGGTGGGGGGCGAACTGGTCTTAAAACACATATATAGGTCTTTCTTATGGGTCTGGTCTTAATGATACGCTTCTAAAACTGCGCCTAACTGAAGAGCTCTTGGTCTTAACGAAACGTCCGTAATTTGGTGTCTATTTTAATGACATAGAGTACTTAAAAGTGAAACCTGTAGCATTTGGTCTAACTTAGGACTGAGTCTTCCTTGGTCCTATCGCTAAATTGGTGGTCTGGTCTTAAGTGGAGTCTTTTCTGACCTTAATGGTCTGGCCTTAATATTGGTCTTAAGTATATGTTTCTAATTAGGTATTTCAATTAAGAATCCAATGTTAATAAGCTTGGAGTACGGGCAGTTGCTCACCGGACAGTTGCTCACCCGGACACTTGCTCACCAAGCAAATAAAAAAGTGGACAATTGCTCACCAGTGAATTTATAATGAGAAAATTAAAAAAATTAAATGATTTTTAATTCAGAAATATATTTCTTAGTATCCTATTACCTGTATAGTTATTGGGATGAATGTTACCAATTATTAGGGAATTAAAGTTCAGAGAATATTTTATTTTATTTGATTAATATAATTATGCGCACTGGTGAGCAATTGTCCACTTTTTCATTTGCTTGGTGCATCAGCAAATGTCCGGGTAAGCAACTGTCCGGGTAAGCAACTGTCCTACATCGGCCAAGCTTACTGTCTGGTCTTAACATCCTAAACTTGTATCCAACCGTAATATTGCTTCTAACTCAAGCCCTGATTTTAATCAGGTGTCTGTAGTCCGTGTCTATATTAATGACATAGTCTTATAAACTAACCAATGTAGTCCCGTTTCTAAACTAAAGGCATGGTTTTAGACTAAAAACGATCTAAAATGGATGTATGTAGTTCGTGTCTATATTAATGATCTTGTGTTATAGACACATATGCGTAGGGTCGCGTCTAAGCTAAGGGCATGGTCTTAAACTAAAGGGCTTCTAAAAGGAGTGTTTCTTTCATACCATCCATAATCCGATGTTGTAATTATTTTGTATCATATTATGTGTGTCTGGAACAGTGCAGTGGGTGCATCGGTTATTAGCAATAAAGGTTATCTATTTCGCCGCAAGCCCCTTCGGTGGCGCTACTGTACAGTGATGATGCTTGACCTAACCGTTCGATTCGGCCCGCAGCTGTATAAGAAAGTGGAATGCGAAAGATCCTCAGATAAAGACGCTCACGTTCGGCCAGATATACGCCATGCCCTCCTGCGTGGACCTGTCTTTTACTCTTTCCTATCCGGCATTAGATTTATTTGTACAATACTCAGCGATATTTATGTATCATCAACTGAAGTACAGTCCTCAGCTCATGGGAAATCCACCGTCGAGCACGTTCCGGTGACACTAAATACTACAACGAGCTACTCGATGTCATGCGATGTTTCAGCTCGGACAACGCGCTTATTGTCCATTCGGTATTTCTGTTGCATAATTTATCTGAAGCCAAAATAAACAAAATGCGCCCAATGATGAATTAAAGCTGCTTCTTTCGTAATTTAACTCACCGGTCTATTGCTATCGCTTGTTGTTGTTCTACCAGTTAAATATCATCGAGGGAGTGTTTGCGTTTCGTCTTAATGTCTAGAATTCATGTTTTTTGCTTTTAAATAAGCATTAATATCTCGTAAGAAATAGTTACATCATCCGGCCATTTGGCAGGTTTGTGGCTTTGTTTAGATTCATTATTTCAGCCGTTTGCGGTTATGTTCCTGGACAATGAGAATTCTACCTGAACTTTCGGCCTTAGCCGAAACGTACCCGGTTATGTAATCCCGTAGACGGCGACCATTTCACTAATGTGAAAACAATGTTAGTTTCACGTTGTTTCCCTCTCATTAACGGTAATTGGCCGGCTCCCGATGATTGGACAGCTTTAAAAAGGCGTAACATATATTTAAAGTAATCATGACCAATTATTACGGCATATAGAGAAGATGTGCCTGTTTGACGATTGGGGTGACCCGGTGCAAGTTTGTTGCCCAGAGTCGAATGAAAAGAAAGTGGCAAAATGCACCCGAAACGGGTTATTCGGATCAAAACTAGTTCCGTTTATGGTATCAGTGCAATATCATAGGCCCTACTTTGCTTTTTTGGTTGCCATAAAAAGTTTTGGAATTTTAGAATTGTAGGTTTTATTAAAAATTTATGGGATTTAAGTTTATTTCTAATTCGGGAAATTATCCTTACGTTCAATAAAATTCATTCTGTCGCGAAATAAACTGTGCTTATGCTTTTATATGCGCCACAGACACATATACACACACACACGACACATTTACAGAGTGCTAAAATGCACTTATACATCGCCATTCGATATAGACGATTCATCAGGGCATATATATATATATATATATATATATATATATATATATATATAAATGCAGCCACCTTTTCTTGGCCAATAAACGTTTAGCAACCAACCTCTGACGTTCTAGAGTCTAGACTCAGAAACAACATCGAACACAAATTAACGTTTTTTTGTATTTTTATTTCTTAAACCGACGACGACAGCCTGAGGTAATAATCTAACATTCTCTGATAGGATAACCATCTATCGTCAAATTTACAATCACGTTCGGACGGTCTACATATATCCAATAAATGTTCTCATCGCTAAATCGTGTCAAGAAGATGGCGATATAAAATTAGATAGAAACGTCTGATACGTTTATGAGTACAATTAATATATAAATTGGTTATCTTGTTTCGTATCACAGATCGCGTAATTATTTCTACAGACACCCGAACGAAGCTAATCAGGGTTTTTTTTTCTCTCTCCGAAAGATGAAGCATGAACGAGCAGGAAGATAGGAGATTCACTTTCTGTGAGCTCGGTAATTAATGACATCTCGGCTGATCGTCTTATTTTCGTGTAAAGCGTGTGAAAATATCTCGGAACTATCTGATACTTCTGACAGGTATGATTGTGCGCCCGCGAGCGCGCGTGCGTGCATGCACGCGTGCGAAGAAAAGTATTTAGTGATAGCGGTTACGCGTAACAATGGACAACAAACTTGTATGCGCGATGTTTTACCGAGAAAAATATATTCGCAAAATGTGGTTCCTTTGTCAACGACTTTGAAAACCCACCCTCACCTTAGAACGGAGTCTGAACTAGATATACTACATGATTATTATTAATATTAATAGTATCATCATCATCATCATCATCATCATCATCATCATCATCATCATCTGCTTATTTATCCACATATATAGACACCTCACTAAATATAACGTCATCTGTATAAATTCCTCATTTATCTCTCCTGTAGTCATCCTTAACCCCCCCCCCCCAATCTCTCTCTGTATGTAGGTGTGTGGGTGGTGTAGATTTGTGTGTATATGTGTGTGCGCGCGCGCGTGTGTGTGTGTGTGCGCGCGTGCGCGCGCGCGTGTATCACTCTGCGTCTGTAGGTGTGTGTCTACCTGCCTATCCGACCCACTCTCGTCAGTTTGTCATCACGACACGTGTCGAGACACCCGCGGTTCACAGTTCACCGTACAATCCATCTGCCCTGTAATTATCCGGATTCATCGAGTACGGTAACATTTGTCTTCCGGCGCCACAACGAGCTCGACCAACTCTCGTCAGTACCGAGACACGTCGCGCGAGACCTGGCTAATTGCATAACCTAGGTAACTCGGTACACTTCCGTGATCTATCCGTTCACTGTTAGCCAAATACTGATGTCGCCGCGGCTACTTACTAGCCACCAAATACTCTAGACAGAAGACTCACAGTATGCTCGACTGGGTCGCGACCGCGGATCTCACCCACCAACCGACTCACCCCCGCGATCGATGCATTCTTCGGAAACAATGCACCTGATCTTATTTGAGTTCGGCCACATTATATAGTGAATGTTATTGTCAAGTAGAGACTGGTAGATCTGATGGAAAACAGTTTCTTCCCCCCCCACACACACACACAAACACACACACAATCACACACACATCAAGTTTGATTTTTTTCTTACGAGAAACCAATGTTTTTAATACATGCAGAGACTCGGAAAGAACTATATATATATATATATATATATATATATATATATATATATATATATATATCAGGGTTGCAAGTCCCTGTATTTCTTGGCTACATTTCTTTCACATTACCCCACCTACCGCTTCCCCCCACAACTTTAGTACTATCAAAGTATAACCAAACACAATCTTGTTTTCTGACAGACATTGTGAAGTTGACAATTATCAATATATATATTTATAATTTACCAGCTGTAAATTACACAATACTGTAGTCTCAAAAGTTACAGAGTCAGTTTTTTTCTAGTCTGTATTCAGCATGAGATACCTATCAATAGTGAACCTATGTGAATGTTCACCTTATATGGCTAAACACCAAGGGTTTAACATTAATCCAATGATCCCCTAAATACATAGAAAATATGTGACTTCAGGTGTCAGATCATCCCCGAATTCATCCGATTTACACATTGAAGCAGTGTGGCTCCACTAGACACATTTCTATTGTATTGATCTTTAAAGATGGTCCCAACCATAGATTTGGGAGAATTGTCACTCATTCGTATGACTATGATATCATGTTGAAATCTAATTGCAATTCAATTAATAGACCCATTGCATGATAACGTCAAAAACCAAAACAAACCAGGCGCGCTTTGCATTGTGGGATTTATAGGGAGTTCGCTGAGCGATAATACCATGATAATACCGCCATTTTAACCTTAAACGTCAATGTTCCGGATCTGTCATAATCATGCCAAAAAGTAACTCCTGCGTACCGTATTGTCATGCCACTAGTAAGCGATATAAACATTTAAGTTGGCATGCGTTGGCCGCGGGATGAAATGTTGAGAAAGCGTTAGGTAGTTTTACGTCGAAATGACAATCTGCGAGTCAAATTTATAATTACCGTGTCAGTGTAAGGATTGACTGAAAGAGTGAAAGGCGCAAATAAAGTGTAATTTACCAATATTATTATCCATCAGATCATAAATAATAATATTGGTAAATAAAGTGTAATTTACCGTATTATTATATCCATAAATAATAAATTAAATTTACCAATATACTGGACTCTATTCTTCTTCTTTTCGTTAAATATAATTTTATTGTGATTTAATACGAACACCACATTTTTAACAGTCTTTGTTATGTGCAGTGAATATTATTGTACTATGATTTACAATGTTGAATACCACACTTTACTATCATTTATAAAGTAGCAATGACGACATATAGTTATAATCTGATTTTCAGTTTTGGAATACAATTTCTCAACAGTGCCGGCTTTTTCGGTGTTGAAGCAGAGTTAAAGATACACAGAAGTTAGTTTTTGGCATGATTAAAACAGATCCGAAACATTGACATTTAAGGTTAAAATGGCCGGAATATTCCGGTATTATCACTGAGCGGACCCCCTATAAATCCCACAATACAAAGCGCATTTGGTTTGTTTTGGTTTGTGACGTCATCATCCTTCAGGCTTATTGGATATATATTTTCATAAACTTTAAATCGTCATCATTTTGAGTGGTGATTTACAAAGAGCTGATATTTTCTTGATCCTCAATATAACTCTCAAGGATACTGATTGATCTATAGCTTAAGTCGATGTATCATTTAAATCCTTTCAGTCACCGCGACCCGTATTTATTCAGGAGCTACGTTATGAAAATAATCATAAATATATATTAACTTATCAACTTCTGTTGTTTTTTGGAGTTGGGGGGGGGGGGTCCATCCCAATCAAACAAGCTGTCCTTCGTTCTTTGATCTTTGTAACTTTTGGTGTGTTCCGTTTGCGCAGGTTTATGGCGTGAAGGCTTGTACTTTTGGTGTGTGTGTGTTTTCCGCCATATCGCCGGTTTCCAACTGTCTTTCATCTCCATACATCAGCGGCTCGAAATCGCTGGAAGCGACCGCAAGAGGCCTAACACGGGCGATAATAACCTCCACTAATAACATTATCCCTCGGCACACACGAACGACAAAGAGATTCGACAACAGATGGACAAAGGCCAAGTCAACATCTTCCTGGCCGAGATGGGCGCGTAATTAACCGGCGGACCAACAGAGTTGAAATGGCGCTCGTATAATTAGCCTTTTAAAGTTACTTTAGGCGGCACTTAGCCATATTTATATCCGCGTGCGCTCTCGCCACCCGTATTAGTGGCGCCATCTTTGGTCAGAAAGCGGAGCCAACCACCGACTGTGAGTGTGGCTAAATCAGTTCTGATTGCTGTCTTCGTGTCTGTCGATGTACCCTATAAGTCAGCTTATGTTAGCCGCCACTAATGGTGTCTGACCTAAGCTGACGTAACGTTTAATTCTATTTGAGAGTAAAGTCCTGTTTGTGGGGACAGTATCAGATTGTCTCCGTAACTGGCTTGTGCCGTTCACAACTAGCGCATAATTAATTGACTGCGGATGAAAATGGCTAGTTAAGTAGTTCGCTAGATGGATGAGTTGGCCTATTTTAATTTAGGGATATTCTGTTTTGGAAGAATCTTCACACATTGTGTGGATAGTGCGTAAAAGACGAAATAAGACTTTCTGGCGATTTTTATTAATACTGTTGTAGTTATTATTGTTGTTGTCGAAGTAGTTCGTGTTGTGAAAGTTTGCATATGTGTGTGTGTGTGCGCGTGCGTGTGTGTGTGTGTGTGGTGTCTAACGGGTGTAACACAAGGCTTCCGACCGCCTACAGATCTTGTTAATCGTATGTATGTCTGTTTGTCTGATATATTCCACAATATAATCAGCGTTCAAAAAATCCAAAATAGTTTCTCTCCCTGAGTTACGTGAGCTAGTAACGATCTGACATTTTATCTCTTTAACTCCAAATCCCTTCCATGTGTTCTGGATCCGTTGGGCATCGCGCCGCCTTATGGATACTGTACGTCTACAGAATGGAAATCGAATTTTCCAGTCGAGCGCCTTTCTGGAGCCACTTACGGTATCAGGTGTCACTACCGAGGCAATCTTGTAACGGCGAAGGGATCCCGGCTGGTTCACATACTAATGACCTCTTCGCTGTGCTCCCGAACAAAGGGTGAACCGATCCAGGCAGATCGGCGTTTGATCCAAAACGTGAATATTAACTGCGAACCAAGAATGAATTGCTAATATTTTTCCACCATTAATCTGATGATTTGACGAGGTTAGGGTTCTTATCAAAACTAAATCTTAGAGCCTTTTGAGTTGCTAGCAGCACAAAAGAGCTCACTCACTCACTCACTCACTCACTCACTCACTCACTCACTCACTCACTCACTCACTCACTCACTCACCCACTCACTCACTCGCTCGCTCGCTCGCTCGCTCGCTCACTCACTCACTCACTCACTCACTCACTCACTCAGAATTATAAATATACACCGATCGAAATAACTCCCACACCTTTGTTCATAAAGATAAGTGAGAGAGTGAGGGGGTACGTGCACCCACACACACACACAATGACGTTATGCGCGGGGCTAATTTTTTTTGATCCGAGATGTTCCAAGTAGGAGATAAATCTGGAGATGGAGAAATTTGGGCGAAATGACATATAATATGGACTATTCTCTTAGACAACTGACAGCATCCATTATCTTGTCATAACTCGCCGTGTTCCCAGGGGTGGTTTTTTCTCCCTTTCTTTTCCGATTCAGCTAACTTTCTCATTACGGATTCGATTTGAAGCGAGCGCGGTGTTTATCTTAGCAGACATTGTCTTGAGCTGTCAGGACGAAACGTTCTGGATCACATCACGACCGGATCAGACGCCCGCTCTTCCTCGAACCAATCCGGCGATCCATCATAATCGGCTCTCTGTTCGGCGCGCAGAAGGGGTCGGACGCGGTAAAAGTCCTTCCGAGTACCAATATTTATAAATAGGCGGGAAAAAAGTGGCGGAAACGACCGCTGGCAATTATAGTTCTTCGCCAAAACGCACGAATAAAAAGATCGGCGATGAAATTCTAGTCTTATCTCCTGGGATAAACTCCTCCATCTGGTGCGGTTAGGGCCGTCTGCTGGGAATTATCGGCATTTTGGAGAAAAATGGCGGTGAAAAATTTCCAACCCTTTCTTCGCAAAAACGTCTCTCTCTCTCTTTCTTTATCGCTCTCTTTGTTGTTTGTTTAGATCACTTCTGAGAGCTGTCAGTAGCGGTTGATGGAATAAACTAACGTTTTGTCGATGTCACGTTTTGATTCTTGTCTACTGGCGAGTCTACGAGATCGGACACGTATCACCGCCAATGGTCGACCACAGATCTGTCCGAGGTTGTGTGTGTTTTTCCTATTTCCATTTCTGTCTTCGTGAAGGAATGCTGCTCTCACTGTCTCGTCTTGTGCCAGATCAGTTTTCGATCGAAGCCCCGTCAGATGACTCACGACCGACGACGTTTGGGTGGTAGAAGAAAGCGTTCGGCGCGATGACGTCATACGCAAGAAATGGTTACGTAATCTGTGTTTTTTTGGGCCGGCTGATGGGAACCACTCAAAAAGTCATTGCAACAGATAAAATATAATTGTGACTAGGTCATTTTGACCATTCATCGTGGCACAGAATTGAATATAATATAAATGCGACTCTTCCTGTTAGGAAAGTATTTCCCAAACTGTAACGACGCCGCTTTGTAGACAGTTACCTCAACTGGCGTTTTATAATCATCAAACACCAAAATGAAATCATTATCATATATGAGCGGGGATTATGTCTCTGATGAGTGGGAAAGGGTGGCTCCCAGTGCCACGCCCGTCCTTTGGGTGGGGCAAAACAGGACGACCGCACTGTACCCAGTAGAACCCTGCGTTAGATCTATCAGCCTTGTTAATCTAATATCTGTTTATCTTTAAACAATTGGAGAGTTGGGTCCTGGGCCTCGCACTTGCTGCGTTTTCTCCGTTTACACTAGACCCCACCCCCACCCCCAATTCATTCTAGGGGTGTATCTGTCTTAGCTAAAACGTGTGATGACGCCCACATACTAAGACATGGAAAATCTCACCAATAGTAACAAAACTACAAAATTTATAAAAAAATCGTCTACACTGTCTATCGTCTGCTCAACTGTCGTCGTGGTGCGCCCCATGTATGGTAGACCCGGGCCCGAATTTGAGAATACCGCGGCGCCATCTATCGTCGGCGGTCGGTATTATCGACGAGACGGTAACCAGAAATAGCCGTACCATCTTCGAAGTCGCCGCTTCGTTTGTAGCGAAAGTGGCATTCGGTATAACGAGTTGGTCGGCGAATAACTCGTACGAAAACGTTCCCCGATTGGCTCCGAGCCTACGGACTTGGCCGAGCCACTCAGCACGCAATCGCTTTGCTAATTGACACACACACACACAAGTCCAGACGGACCTACGCACCTAGATCTACCGCCGCGTAGAGCGGTTTGCGGGCGACGCGTGGAACGAATTGGTTTGACAGAACGAGCAAGCGAGGTTCGATAAGTCGGAAGTAGCGAGCGAGTCGGGAGCTCTATACTTAACACCACCGTAGTACCACCTTAGAACGTGCTACACGGGGAGAGTACATTGTTTTCTTGTTACACAGCGTACACAATAAGGCTGTATAGCCGTATTGTTATTGGAGAGGATACATATATTATTTATAGTAACTGTCTGTCTATGCATCCAACGGATATTCTACATACTACCACAATACCTTGAAGCGGATACGGCGCCTGATTATCATGTCAACAATCAGATGGTTTGTCTGCTTATAACGAAGTGTTTTGTTGGTGATAGAACGGTCTACAACTAGGAGATATATGTAACAGTCTTTGTGTGTATTGATGATCTGAGAGGAAGATGACTCTACTCATGATGATGACGATGATGAGGTGATGATCGTAGGATATTGAAGGATGATCCCTGTCCCATTGTTGATGGTATACCGTGGTTCGTTTCTCAGGTATGTTCTTCTATAATAGGCCTTTATGGTACTAAATATCACGTGACCTGTCATACTATTTATGATACATGTTTTTATGATACAAGTTTTGATACGGCGTTACGTAATTATAGGTACGTGCACACCCAATTGTGGACACGTACAATGATCGGCAGACCTGGTGGCCGTACGAGGCGGGGGGGGGTGTAACGGGATGGGTGGTCGGAGGGTCAGTCAAATAAACAAGCAAACAAGCAGACATACATACAGATAAACAGACATACACTGATACAGACGACAGACACATCCATACTTACACATACAAACACACAGGTACACACACACACGCGCGCGCACAATCATAAACTTGCATTTTATTGGGTTGGTAATGGTGGGGTGGCTGATTGTGAATTGGAGGGAGGGGGGGGGTGTGTTATAACCCACCCTTCGGTTCTTTCTTTTATTCTTGAAGGTGGATGTACCCCTCACCGCCACCCCCTCCCCATAATCATCTACAGTTGATAGCATAACATAAAATAAAACTGCTATATAATTCAATCAAGTATATTTTCACACCTGATTACGACACATACACTTCACTAACTAAGCCAAAAGCGGACCTGATGTCGTTACTACCAGCTCCAGCACTTTTTAGTTACCTTTTTTCTGTTAAAATAAATCTCACATGCCGCTTACAACATTCGCAAATTGTCGGCGGCAGCGCCTCCTAATTGATTCGAAGTTCGCAAAAAATATAATACAGTGGGCCTTTTTCTTCTTTTCCGGGCGCCTCTTTTTAATTTATCTCATTCAGCATGAAGAAAAACACTTATCAGAATAATTTTCATCTTATTAACGATAACACGATAGTGGCTCCCCCACCGATATGTTTAAACAACAGCGCCGATTTCTCATCAAGCGGCCAGAAAGAACTAGAAAAAAAGCAGCAAACCTGAGCCGTGTTTTACGCTTACGGTTATGCTCCGGTGAGGATTGTACATGCGAAGTTTGCCAGAAACCGTATGGGGGTATTTCTATTGGCAGAAATCTTTGAAGTTGAATAAAGAACGGGGTCTTTTTATCCGGAATAATAACGCGAATAATTATAACGAATTATGCGCCCACAAAGGCTGTTAGACATATCGTTTTGGAGACCTAGACGGCGCTATCCAGGTTCGTCCGCACATCGCTGGCAAGAAGAGAGAGAAAGAGAGAGACCTTGTTGATATCTGGTCGAAAAGTGAATCGAATTCGAATTATCTCTAGCGAGCTGCCGTGGGCTTTGGTACGTCATCCGCCAGAATCGAGCCCGAGGGCGGAAGCCGTTAAGACAACGCCCTCGAGGTTTAAGTTGTTTGCGCTATTCATTAACATAATCCCGACATCATGGGATGTCTTCTTGCGAGACCACGCCATCAATCACAACTTTGACATCATTCCTAGAGAGGAAAACCCCGCATATACCCGCAGGGGTATTTCTTTGTTTTCGTTCATCTTACCCCCCCCCCCCACCGTTCTATTAATTATATATCATTACTAAAAGTGGTGTGTCCGTGTAGAAGTGCGCGCATGTTGATCGGATAACTGTATGTGCTTGGCTATAATCAACCAAGCACGCAAAGTGATGTGCGTTGATGTGCATGCCGGAAGTAGAATTCTATATGTGGCGTGTATACAAATGTACAGCCGACATATCATTAGTCTGCTGTCTGTGCCAGTTCTAGTTTCGTTTTCTTAATATTGATGAAAATAACAGAATTTATTAGGTCTTCAAATGGTCAGTAAACATTAGAATAATACCGAAATCGGCACACTACGGTTAATATTTTAATCAGTTCTTATATATTTAAGATTCCCAACGTACTATAGAATTGTAAGCCGTCTAAGACCGTCTAATAACAACAACGACAATGACAACAAAAGACAAACAACAATAGACTATTATTCTCAGCACCGAGCTGCTCCTACAGTCCACAGCCACACAATATTAGCCACGTGTTTATGACATACCAGTCAGAGCTGACTCCGGTCGTACTATTTACGTTTATCACAGACCTATAAACACTTGACGTACCCCAAACAAACCAACACTACCTACTCCGTGGCCGAACTCCTCGCTCCAACAAACCAACCGACGCGCCAGTCGTGTCTTAGCAGCGTTACCTCGAGTAATGTATAACAAGGTTGCTCACATAGCACAACTGGTTGTCCATTGCGCCGCAGACTTCCAGTGCTGGGTTCGATTTCCACCGTTACCTATTTCTGTGCGTTGTTTTGTTCGATCATCTCGAGTCCTTAGGGAGTCACCCATCGGCCGCATGTGTCAGGGGCGACTCTACAGTACTTTCACTTGCGCTCACTCACTCACTCACTCAAGCAAGCAGTGATGATGATTGATGTTTTACGGCCACTTTTGGGCACAAGGTAGACTAAATAGGCCGAACGACCTCCAAAGGTAATGAGGTGAAGTCAAAGACGAAACAACCTTCAGATATGCCCACGCCGAGATTCGAACACGGGTGGTAGTGATTTGTGGTCCAACACGCTACCGCTACACCACGGAGGCGCAAGCATGCAAGCCAGCCATAAGAAGTGGTCATCAAAAGTTCTTCCCAAATGATCCACAATTCTCATTGTCCAATCTCATCCCTACATTTGTTATGCGAAACGTGATGGAAATGATGGAAAACATGAATCAGTATCACTTTGAACACGTTTTCTGAACGTCAAAAGCAGAACATGTCAGTTGGTTTGTGATTTGTTAATTGAGGTGAAGTTCTGTCGCGATATCCCGCGTCCATCTTCTCGGTGATCGATGAGCGTTCGTGGATGAGAGTCATCGCGGACTCCGGCTCTGAGAACAAAAACACCCTCCCGACAATATCCTCACACCAGTGAGAACAAGTAGAAAGAAACTAGGGCGAGATGTTTCAGGCCAAGATCATCACCAATATGATGAGATGATGATGTTGATGATGATGATGATGGTAGTGGTGATGATGATGATGACGATGGTGGTGGTGGTGATGATGATGATGATGATGGTGATGATGATGACGATGGTGATCAAGACGATGATGATATGATGGCCTGATTGATACTCGGAGACGCACCAGTTCTCTCCAGCAGTGCTTGGTACTGCACTGCGCCTTACCGACCCTATCTTGGCCCCCGATCTTCACTCTCGATGTTATTTCATCATCTATAGCGGTATATATATATATATATATATATATATATATGTGTGTGTGTGTGTGTGTGTGTGTGTGTGTGTGTGTGTGTGTGTGTGTGTGTGTGTGTGTGCTTACTGCTGGCCTACGATTACCCTCAGAATGGTGACCAATTATTTACGAAACCAATCCTTTACCATTTAGTGAGAGCTCCGATTATTTTCGGGGTTTTTTCTCCCAATTTTTTCTCATAGTCGTTCGTTTAGATGATAGCTCGGTTTGCGTGACTTGTCGGTTTGTTGTCGTCGAGACGTGGTAGGGCGGCGGAGTTAATATCAATGTCGTGATATCAGACCGTCCCGGATAACGTAATTGGGTCATATTTGACCTGGATCGGTTGACATTAGACCATATTGGGACCGCTGTAATTGTTATTAGTCGTGTAATCGATTCGTGACCAATCTCATTCGTCGCTCGTCTCCCGCTGATAAAATCTCATATTTGTCGTCCAAAGACAGATGACTAATCCGTGATGCCTTTAATTTCAAACTGACAGCCGGGGGGGGAAGGGGGGTATTGCTTTCGTCAGGTGGCACCGACCACTTGAAGAAAACAGCTTTTATGGTGGTGATGTCGCGGGTGGTGCTGTTGCCTGGCCTTGTTATTCTGGTTTCTGTTGCTTTTTCTGTTGCTGTTGTTATTGCTGCTCATGTTGCTCTTTTTCTGTCTCTCTCTCGCTCTGCCAAGACATCACACATTTTAACAGGAAATGTAGCTACTCTCCCTCTCTCCCATGAGTAGTATTCACGATTCATTAATCTCGTGTCTAGTATCTATTCCACACACACACACACACACACAACACGCACACACACACACACACACACACACACACACACACACACACACACACACACACACACTTGAGCCAACAGTTTGGCTATCGCTTTGATCTTTCTGCCATTGTGGCTATTTAATCAATGGACTTGTGTGCGTGTGTGTGCGTGTGTGTGTGTGTTATTTACCCCAGTTTACTGTTGCGAAATAAAGGGCGTATTTCGAGGGCGTAGCAAGACAAATGACCACTCGTCATATAAATCGAATTAAACATCTTCACTCATTCACCTACAGCCGTGGTGTTGTTCCTTTAACATCACAGAACACCGACTGATTGAAGACGGGCTACATCATCAGTCGACTGCTGAACGATCAGTTAATCATCTCACCCGATCAAGGAATCAGCTGTGTTTGACCGAAAGTTGGACACATATCGCTCACTTTATAAATAAATAAATTGACCGTCGGGCCTCATTCGAGACGAGTGAAAGAAATCAGTTAATTAAGTTTTCTACTCCATCAGTCGCTAACAGAAAGGTATATATATATATATATATATATATATATATATATATATATATATATATATAGCTCTATAGGCTTACCGTGGTTATATCACGTCTGGTTCAACACTTCCAGAATCAAAGATATCACACGCAGTGTTAATTTACACTTCAAGTGTGCCTACTCATGATCTACTGTACAGAAGCTGTCATATCAGATATATCGTGTCATATCAGATATCGAAGTAGATATCGGCCTGAGAGATCTCGTATATGACCTTCACCTTTATTCGATTATTGCCCAACTCGTTGATCGGTTGTTTGTTTGTACGACGACGAGTCTCGGTCTGATTTCGACCAATAACCAGCTGGTTGCCGCAATCGAACTCGGAAAACAGCAAAAATCAGCTCAGAAATTCGGTTGGCAAACGATGATGCTTTTTTCCCCATCTCGCTCCAGCTGTTGTGACGTCATATGCGAATTGATCGGTCATTTGTGCAGACGGCATGGAGTCATATTGCGTGACTTGAGTTTTAGCCGTAATTTGTTTGATCCGGAAAGTGGTCGGAAATGAGGCCATCCCGAAATAGCACGCTATCTTAATTATCCCCGATGAAGACTAATGGCTTTTTGTATTTTTTTTTTTTTTTTTTTTTTTTTTTTTTTTTTTTTTTACTACTACTACTACTAATAATAATAATAATAATACAATGTTTTAAGGAACCTTTTATCCATAGTTTTAAATTACAGTTTATTTTATATCGTGTCATATCAGATATCGAAGTAGATATCGGCCTGAGAGATCTCGTATATGACCTTCACCTTTATTCGATTATTGCCCAACTCGTTGATCGGTTGTTTGTTTGTACGACGACGAGTCTCGGTCTGATTTCGACCAATAACCAGCTGGTTGCCGCAATCGAACTCGGAAAACAGCAAAAATCAGCTCAGAAATTCGGTTGGCAAACGATGATGCTTTTTTCCCCATCTCGCTCCAGCTGTTGTGACGTCATATGCGAATTGATCGGTCATTTGTGCAGACGGCATGGAGTCATATTGCGTGACTTGAGTTTTAGCCGTAATTTGTTTGATCCGGAAAGTGGTCGGAAATGAGGCCATCCCGAAATAGCACGCTATCTTAATTATCCCCGATGAAGACTAATGGCTTTTTGTAGTCATGAATGTTTTAACATCTTTGTCCAAACTGTATTTGGAAACTGCCGGATTTAGACTTTAGAAGCGTATCCAGAATTATCTTGGGGGGGGGGAAATTGTGACCAAATATTATGATGCAATATCATGAAACATGTTATTAATACTATTACTATAACTATTACTACTACTACTACTACTAATAATAATAATAATACAATGTTTTAAAGAACCTTTTATCCATAGTTTTAAATTACAGTTTATTTTTAAGTCACCCCCCCCCACCCCCTCTTTCCTCACGGAGATTTGGGGATGGAATCTTAACTTACTCATTTTCTTCATAATTTTCTTCGGTACGTTTTGTTAAACGGTAAGCCACAAAATGTCATATCCGCTGAACCAAAAATGTCCACCTTTACTATATGTACATACTAATTACGTTCACCGATGTATGCCAATCGTGTATTTACCAGACCTGGCCAACTCGATCCATATACACGTCATTATAGCCGGTGTGCGTGCCAATTTGGCGCCGGACGCGAACATGTGTGGTCGTCGCTTTGAACAATCGGCGCATTTCTTAATATCACAGGAGAAGAGAGGAGGAAAAATTCCGTCCAACTAGCTCTGAAGCTCTTTGTGGTCCATGATCCATTCAGGCGGGTGAAGCTTTGGTGGTGTCTTATAGACGGTAATTACTTCTTAACCATCGGCAAAAAATCGCAGCCATTGTTTTCGGCCGATACGTGAATCGAAGACCACTGGTTCTTGAAACGCCAGAAAGGGAGACCATTCCATCACCTGTATATGGTGCGTGTAAATGTCGGACGGGTGGGTGGGTGGGTGGGTCCCCGAGGGTCGAGGATGGCTCGAACGAGCCGAGCTATGTCACACCTGTTCGCATGGTTCTATAGTTCACACGTTGGTGCCAGTTGCCTTTGATGCCCGGCGCTGGCCCACCTGACTTTGATGTGTTCCTACCTTTAGGCCGTTTAATTCCATCGTCGGGTACCCGTAACCTGTTGTACACAGCGGGTGATTTAATCATGTACGGACGGCGGCCTTCCAGTTCTATAGCCATCAATGTTTTATTGGTAGTTGTCGTGGTTGTTGATGGGTCGGTAACATTAAGTAACCAGTTAGTGTTAATGCGTACGAGTTGGTGGTCGGCTGGCTATATAGGAACAATTGATCATATTGTAGCCCGATGTTTGCCAACATCCTACCCGATGACCGCAGCAGCTCGTCAACATTAGATCGGCTGTAAGAAGGGGGGGGCAGGAATCCTTGGGGTTATATTGGATAATGGCAGCGTAGTTGATGGTTTAACAGCTCTCTCTGTGTGTGCGTGTGTGTGTGTGCGTGCTTGTTTGTGTGGTTGTGTGCGTGCGTGTGTGTGTTTGGATTTATGTGTGTGTGCACGTCCGAAATCGACGAGGACATTCCCGCGCCTTTTATTTATCTGCCAGTATTATTATGCATGTGAAAACAAAAAAAACAACACACAACACACACACACACACACACATATATATATATATATATTATATATATATATATATATATATATATATATATATATATATATATATATATATATGGGGGGGGGTGGTGGTGTGTGCCGACAAAAAGCCTCTGGTGTAGCTGTATACACCGATGTATGTCTTATTCTGTCAAACATGGGATCAAGAAGAAGCAGAGATCAAACGTCCTTCATACTATTAAGTGTTACGTCATTAATGGTTTATGGCACATCATTTAAGTGATGATATCCGGTACAAAATGGCCGCCATTTTGTTATCTGATCTTCACTGATCAAAGACTGATACCTGTCTGTATACTAATGGCGTCAGGTGTTAATTCTCTTATATAATGATATGATCGTATTTCTTGATGTTTATATTTTATTTCTCAGCTTTTTAAAGTTATGGCCCACGTGTGGTTTATATTTTATTGTGATAGTGTTAGAGATGGCACAGAGACAGTGATAAATAGTGATGAACTATGTTGAAAATATTCTGAAATAATACATGGGTACCCTATTAATTTCTGAGTTTTGTGTGTGTGTTATGTATGTATGTATGTATGTATGTGTGTGTGTGTGTGTGTGTGATGTGTGTGTGTGTGTATGTGTGTGCGTGTGCTAGCCAACGTCGAGCATCTGCACCAGCGTTACCGACACTGTGTGACACGTTAGCGTCGGTAATTACAACCCAACGTAGCCATTATAAAATATTTCGCGCCGCGCCATAAATCGGTCGCTGGCCATTTAAACATCGACGGCCGCTCATAGGGGAAGTGTCTCCATTACAGACGGAACTGAAGCAAACGCATCGGCTTCTCATAGTATCGCCATTATCTGGCATGTCCCTATGGGCTTCCTCGTGCGCGGACTCGCTGGCATAAACAATCCTTTATCATTATCGGTATCACTGGCGCGCTCGGACCGAACAGAACGTCGTTCAATGGGTGACGTTCGGTCTATTGGCTTCCGGTTGGCATTCAGCGCGCTTCTTCGAGCAAACTTCGGCATCTCGGGGCTCATTGTTGACATACTGAAAGAGACAAGTAATCAATGAACGCCATGTTGACGTCCCACTTAAGACATCAACTCATGGGCACTTTTTTTCTTCTAACAGCCTCTTCTCCGCCCGAACAATTAGTCCGCGGAATGTCGACTCAAATTATTGACATTCTCGCTAATTATTCGGAAAACATCTCACCTCTGACAAGAAGTGGCTATTTTATCTGCCGCCAGACGAGCTACGGCGAGGACACGGCGATGGCTGACGGGACATTTTTTTGGGGGTGATAGTTCACCGTTTGTCGTCATCCGCCATTTGTTCAGAGAAGACAAGCTTCTATTCTTCGTGCTGTTGTTCGGTTCATGAATTGCACGATGTCTTACGTCCGTCGGTCTGTTTATCTGTCAGTTTGTGTACATATTAGAGATGTACTTGGCGACGACAGAAAACTCCAACTTTTAGTAGTACTCGTGAGGATAGTAGCAATACAAACGAAGTTTATTAAGTTTTTAACGAAGCCAAAGCGCGCGCCCGTGTGTGTGTGGGGGGGGGGGGGAGTGGGGTAGAGGTACATTTATAACACAAATTTTATACAGAGAGAGAGAGAGAGAGAGACGATGTGTGATAACCTTATATTTGTGGACAGAACTACCGTGACACTCTTTTACGGTGCTCAGAAATGGGGAAAAACAAAGAGAAAATATTGCGACGAGTTAAGAAAAACAATGAATATGTGTACATACACGTGACAGTTTGATGATGATGATGATGATGATGATAATATAATAATAATAATAATAATAATAATGGCGACACCAAGAACAGAAACATATTTATTCGTAATAAAAACCATATGTGATTTGAGTTAACAAAACAAAACAATGCAGTTAGGCCTAAAATAAAACAGTAAAATATAAAATATGTATTTTAGACAATGTTTCTCCTTGTATAATAACGATAACGATGAAATCATATAGAAAAAAACACGCGTAAATATGTCAATCTTTTAGGAGACACTCGTCAATATAAAAAAAAATTCCTACTGAAGATTATATTTGATAATTATTACAATCTTCAGAAATATATATAATTCCCGATATAATCTGTTCTCTTATACGACGACGTGAAAATGTGATAGTTTTCAGAAGCATTGTTCTCTCTATAAGCCATTTGTCCTATTTTTAAATATAATTATGCTGGAAAATTCGAAATAATAATAATTAGAATATATGTAACATATGAAATTGTAGAGCACCTAATATAATTAATTACCTTCTGGACACGGATGATTGGCTACTAAAACCCGTGACAATATTCCGGAGAACGACATCATGATGGACGGTTATAAATACGTCAGTCATAGTATAATATGTGTGTGTGGGGGGGTGGTGCTGTTGTTGTTTCGTCATATCCGGGAGCGATTACGAACAATAAGCATGTCGGTAGATGCTATCGCTTGGTGCGTGCGCCCGCGCGCCCGTCTTAGATGCGCTTCCGCCATTATGGGAATTAAATTAATCACGTGTTATTTTATGATGATATACGGGTGTCACGGCCCGAGGGTCTGTCGACGCTTTTACAGCATTGACACGCGTTATTATCCGCTTTTAAATAAAATAAGACGGCCACCCCCCACCACCCACCCACCCCTACCCAACACACACCCGTTGCGTTAAGCTGACGAGCATCGCGCTTCTCCGACAATGATGAAGATGCTTCCACTGATGATAAGGTTCATGATAAGGACGATGATGGTGATGATGATAATTATTAGTTTTGCTAACGCTCGATGCTTGCTTCGTCGGGGCATCCCATAACTAGGTCGACTTGACCTCGAGCAGTTCTGACTTGGAGTTCATTAACGTCGGCGTCAAAACATAGGCGTGTGGCTTCGCGACCGGTTCCACACACCCCCCCCCCCCTCCTCCTCTCTCGACAGATGCAGAACTGCTCGGATGCTCGAACTTGTCACCCAAAAAAAAACCAATCGTAAGATCATCGTCACGACTGAGTAGAGAACAGACGCCTCATAAATCAGTTGCTGATTGAATTGTTCATATTTACCTACGATGTGCCTGTGATGCGCGCGAGCATTCGTGTCCAATATTGTTATGATAAGTTGTTGCCTCTATACTGGCCGATGTTTCGCCGTTTGCTCGCCGTGTCGCCGCATTCAATCAGAGCGAATCAGCCCCGAATTGGGCCTCATTGTCTAAACACCGACGGCGTTTGTACAGACAAAGCCCGGGCCCATATTATAAGCCTTGTGTAAACTGGACGACGAACGCCGATGGAACTAGCCGCTTCGTGCAAACAGACTTTCGCCCGGTAATTATACATAATTGTTGCCGACGCTCTACGGTTGGCCATTCTCCGCTGACTGGACACGGCAGACCGCTTTCTCTCGGCCATCCCTAGTTAATGTCCACTTGGCGTGATGCGAGCCACTCGAATTTCATCTGTCAGCGCGCAGCCTCCTGGAATTATCCGTCGTTCGTGTCTCATCGCCGGCGAGCTCCTTCCGAGTCATTAAGACGACTTCTTGAGACGTGAGCGAAAGAAAGAGAAACTCACAGACTGAGTCTGACCTTCTTCTTGTCGCTGAAGCTAGTCGAGGAGTCGTTGTAAATACTGAGCCCTGTGAATTAGTAAGGAATTCGGCGTAGACTTTTATTAGTCGGCGGAATATTGTTGGATTGGATGCGTCGCGTGCTGGTCTTGGCGGAGAAGCACTTTCTTCGAATATTTATGGGAACTTTTGAGGTAAGATTGATAAAATGCGATTTTTTATGCTGTCGAGATTTTTTTGTTTGCTGCAGGATACGAATAGAAGGTTTTATAAAAAGATCTTCAATCATCCGGAACGAAAATTGTCAGTCGTACCTATGTTCCATAGGAATTAATATCCAAATTTTTTCCCCAGATTAATTGAACAAATTAATGGGATTCTTACTCGGTGTATATAATAATGACGCGACGGAATTTTTTTTTTGGTGTAGTTATTTGGACACTTCGTTGTGAAGCTGTTCCGGTGTTTTGGTCATCAAGAAGGCAAACATTACAATTGACGACATCACGAGGGCGGAGGTAAACATTACCGCCACGTGATATGGCTGTAATCATTTAGACTAGCGTGTCATTGGTTAAAGGCAGTTGTCAGCCGACAACCGGGGTCGATTACGCTCTTCAAATATCGTCCCCATACACGGACTCGTTCAAACATCACAGGGTACGTTTCTAACAGACAGGTGTAAATAGTCCCCGTGCCCGCCGACACTGACAGCCAGTGTTTAAGGGCAATGAAACAAAATATCAGCTCATAGAATATTCTAAACGCCCAGATTGGGACGGACGTATCCGGTTTCTCGCTTGTGGGTTAGTGTACTGGGGTCCCTTGTTTCATTGGCGAGGTAGACGGGAAAACAGTCAGCGAGGGTGAGATTCTGGTGATTGAAAACAAATCCCAGGAGAGAGTGTAATTTCAACCCAAGAAGTCGTTTGTTCGCAATTAGTGTGTGTGTGTGTGTGTGTGTGTGTGATGCGTACGGCTACCGAATGTCTGAAATGTTCGCCATATATTTAATGTCACATGATGACGATGTCCCTGATTTAGGTAGACCCAGTAATAGGATCGACCTCTGTGGCACCACCGAGCGGCTAATTTCGGTCTGCAGACGATCACAACTATCTTCTAATCACATTCTGGCTTTGTTCCATTCGGAAGAGAAGCTGTAATATAAAGCTTCCCAGCTCGGATCGGCTTCGGCGGCGGGTCGAGCGAGACGTTTGCGGTTTCGGACAGTTGTTGTTGTGGTAAAATTATCGATCAAAGACCGAACCTAAATCTCGAACCATGGACGAAGACGATCTAATTGCACTTCGCGCATCGGTTCGATGTGTTTTGGGTGGAGCCGGTAACGCATTTCAACTGGTCAGCGAAGCCAATTAACGCTAACAACGTCCCAAAACGCGACAAAATACCGGCCGGTCATTACGCGCTTTACTATCCGAGACACTTCATTATGCGAAGAAGGGCCATGTATTATACACGGAGAGGTCGCTATATTATCGCTCACAATGGCGATCTACTGGCGTGATGGCTCTGGACCGCCTACCCATTAAGATAGAACGCCTTCCTTTCCGGCGTTGACACATGCCCGTGGGGTCGGGCATGATTTGACACACCGGACAAGGGGGCATTATGGTCCGGCCCTCTGGCTATTTAGCCCTTCCCAAGGGCAATGACAATATGCTGGCGCGGATCACGTGGC
Source organism: Paralvinella palmiformis (assembly GCA_025642065.1). Lineage (NCBI taxonomy): Eukaryota > Metazoa > Annelida > Polychaeta > Terebellida > Alvinellidae > Paralvinella > Paralvinella palmiformis. Next base: position 1,713,294 of record JAODUP010000005.1, on the reverse strand, counting down.
AAGCGGACGGAGACGCATTGTGTCGCGAGCTTAATTAAATATTGAATCGTTGTTCCACGCGTTCGCGTAGCGGTAACGAGCCAAACAGAGACGACGGAGATGGCATTAATTTTTAAGCAAAACTAAAGTACATTGTCGATTATTTGATGAGTTTATTACAGAGAGAAGATGGGGGGGGGGTGATGACGGATGATGTTGTCTGTCGAATGACAGGAATGTATCTGAGCCTTTGATCAGGCGTGACACCGGCGAACCGAACCCGGCTGATTGGCCGTGGCAAGCCGGAGCCCAGTCGTGGCAGGGCAATGTTGTGATACACTGCCCAGTCGGCGTGCGATGTCCAGCTGCGCGGCGCGTCAGATCGGCGGGATGCCGTGACAGCTGTAACGCGTGTGACGCAAAGGAAGGGTTTCGCGTGAAAACCGACATCGAAGTTCGTCTCGTGACACGGGACCCCGTTCTTGTACTCAGTCGCACGCGGGTAGAGTACGTTTCCGCTGGGAGCTTCCCTCCCAATGGTCAATGGACCACCGACTGGCTGCGAGCCTTTGATTCCGTTCGGATACCCGCTGATGGACGGTTTGAGTCGTCGCATTCTTCGGCCGACAACAACTACTGGTCGTCGTTAATGATACACTGCCCAGTCGGCGTGCGATGTCCAGCTGCGCGGCGCGTCAGATCGGCGGGATGCCGTGACAGCTGTAACGCGTGTGACGCAAAGGAAGGGTTTCGCGTACTCAGTCGCACGCGGGTAGAGTACGTTTCCGCTGGGAGCTTCCCTCCCAATGGTCAATGGACCACCGACTGGCTGCGAGCCTTTGATTCCGTTCGGATACCCGCTGATGGACGGTTTGAGTCGTCGCATTCTTCGGCCGACAACAACTACTGGTCGTCGTTAATGATACACTGCCCAGTCGGCGTGCGATGTCCAGCTGCGCGGCGCGTCAGATCGGCGGGATGCCGTGACAGCTGTAACGCGTGTGACGCAAAGGAAGGGTTTCGCGTGAAAACCGACATCGAAGTTCGTCTCGTGACACGGGACCCCGTTCTTGTACTCAGTCGCACGCGGGTAGAGTACGTTTCCGCTGGGAGCTTCCCTCCCAATGGTCAATGGACCACCGACTGGCTGCGAGCCTTTGATTCCGTTCGGATACCCGCTGATGGACGGTTTGAGTCGTCGCATTCTTCGGCCGACAACAACTACTGGTCGTCGTTAATGACAAACAAGTCGACAAACGGATCCAACAACAAGTATAGGACCTTATAGTTGCTCTATGGGCTATTTTTAGGATGTGTGTTTGTGTGTAATTGCGTTTGTGTTTTTTAATACCCCGGACGTAATATATTAACAACCTAACTACACTGATATACAAAAGACAAGATCATTTTTTGCACGATTCCGTCTAGAGAAGAAAGCGTCCTGTCAGTCGTCCTTCGTCCTATAACGGTTACAGCTTACAATGTAAAAGTCGCCGATCTAATCTTGATGACTGGCATTCTGTAACATTAGCTTAATTTAAAATTACGAGGCTTCATAATAAAAAAAACACACAATATATATATATATATATATATATATATATATATATGGTTGTGAAATGACGTTGCAAATCTAGATTTAGTGCGATGAAAGCGGTTTCTCTATTCCTATATATAGGAAGGGCCGGTGTAGTTGTCAGTGCGTTAGCTTCTCGCCGGGGCCTTCCTGAGTTGAAGGGCTTCTCGACAGCTCGTGGGTTAGTTAGTTAACTGCGCCGACAGACGGCCTCTAGTCTATTGAAGCTAGAGGGAAGGAAGCCTTTTGGTTAGTCGTAGCCCACGGTTCGTTCGGCGGATAACTGTGACTGTGCCCACTTAGGAGGAACCACCATCGCATCGCGTCTGTTGGGTCTGGTCGACGTGTTTTGTTTGGTCCGGGATGATGGTTTATCGTCGTCGAACCAACTGGGTGGACGCCAAGATAGATGTCGTAGCATTAACACATCTCGCCGTCGACTACCGACTGGATTGTCGTGTCATAAAACGATAGCTCGCCATTTTTTATAATGTATATCATCGACTGGTGACCAAGCGGCGCTGTCGGTGATAACTCACGGCTGTTGGTATGAGGACAATGACAGGAGCGCATCATTGGTCGTCTCTCGTCGGTGATGGATTACCTCCGACTCTACCGCCCGCTATAGACTTATGTATGTTATAACCCGTTCGCCGAGCGGCGTGTTTTAGCGAGTACTCACTCGTCTTCCCACGGCTTCTGGCAAAAACGCCGAACGCGAAATTCCGTCGCCTCCTCTGTCGGTGGCTGTGTATGTGAACGATTGTGCCGATGAATATGGCGGCTATGTGTAAAGATGTCCACGGCCGTATTTCGATAGAATCAAAAACATTTTGCTCGATCGTTTTACGACAACCGCCCGCTCGACAAAATCCTCTTCACGCCTCCGGCACTCGACTAATATTACACCAAAATGGGACCGAGTCTCGGCATACCACCAGCCAACGAATGGCTCGAGCACAGAATCCGCGAGCTTTTTGTTCGCGCACTTATCAGTACGTTTTGGTAATTGGACGCTGAAAGTTCGTCTCGTTTTCAGGCGTACCCGTGCGTTGACTTAAGGTAAGCTGTTAATATTTTTTTTTTGGGTGCAAAATTTCAAACCCGTTGTTGAAGATAGGCGGTGAATTAATTTCTCTCACGAACGGCTTTGATCATTTGCGCGAGATCGAGCGAGAATGGAACAACATTCGGCACACGGTGTGCTATTCACCGAGTTCACTTTGAACCCTTTAAGCGGTAGCCGGGTGGGAAATGTGCCGTGAAAGTACACTCCGTCCAGTAAAGTCGTAGTCTCGTAGGCAGGTAGGGTTTTATGGCTAGGGTTAGACGAGGTGAGGAGGACCTGTCGGCAAATTGGGTGAGAACTACGAGGACATCTTTATAGTTAACTCTCAGCTGGAGTCTTAATAACTGTCAATTCAGCGGTCGTCTGCTATTCTCTACGAAGCGGCGCCCTCTATGCGGGTACTCCGAGGCGTCTGGTCTTCTCGCCACGACATTATCAATCGGCCCACTCATTACGGCCATCGAGTGGAAGGAGATTCGGCCGAGTGAAAACATCGTGTCCAGGTCAAGTGGTCGCCTTGTGCGAGAGAGTTGATAGAAGAAAAATATTCTCTTCCTCTCTCTATCGCCTCTCTCTAATTCCACTCGGATTAAAAATATTCTATCGTTTGTTTTGGTATTTGCCTGTTTTTGCTTACTCTGCCTACTTACTTGCTTTATACGATATATTTAAGGTCAACAGACTAGACTGGAGAGTTCAAACCTTATGGTTGTCCAGTCAAGTTGTTCATGCGTAATCGGCCATTGTTGTCGGTATGTTATGTCGGCAAAAGTGAAAAGCTAAAGCTATATGGTGTTGATAGAGGGCGCCATGTAATAAGCTACTGCGCCGTCAGTCTAGGATTGTGTTTCAGTTGGTTGATGTCGTTTGTGAGACGCTTCATTTGTAGGATCTGGGGCGTTTTTCGGTTCCTGGAATCACGGCATTCTCTTTTTGACACCAAAGTTGGAGAATCTTCTTCAGCCGATACAAAACACGGCTGTATATATAGCATCGAGTTTGTTGATTTGGTAAGTGGTTCGTTTGCGCACAGATACGATCAGAAGACATCCAGGGCTTGCCACCAACTGTCAAAAAGAATGAACATAAATCTCGCCTTTTTATCAACGTTTCGTTTCTTGGCTGGCATATTTTTGGCCCGCGGAGCGCATCTTTGTTCTGATAAGACGCTTTGGACGAACACTGGCCATTATCGCCCGGTGCTGTCGTGGCGGTGTTTGGCCAGACGGCGAACAGCAACACGGGCTCATGCGCAAATCAGACGAAGAAGCCGATCTACCGGTCGACCCGTTAACGAGAGCGATCCGTAGAAAGTGGCACATTAGCATTCCACACACACACACACAGAGATAGACAGACGGCTGGTATTATTATGTTTAGACACGTGATCACGTTTGGTCAGGCCAGGTGCTGTTATTATCGTGCTATATACTCTTCACCTACATCGTGACAACTTAATGTTGACCCAAGTATCTACGATATCTTCCTTCTATCTGTTGGTTCGGCCTCATCTTGTCAGTGTTGAGTTACTCAGCCCATGACAAAACACTTGATAAATAGCACTATAGACCTCCGTATACTGAGACAGGGGAGGGGGGCTGGGGGTAGATTTGTAAGTTTGGGTACTTTACGATGATGACCGATTGCGTTTTTTCTCCTCTATCCATCTTCTCTTTACTGTCGTCGAAGGTGGTACCGTCGCGTTGATCCGGAGCAGGTGTTGCCTAGCAACCGGGCTTCGAGCTCGCGCACGATCGCACCGGAAGTGTGCTTAGGAATTAATTATTCAAAGACGAAGAGTGTGTCTCTTTCGGATTACGTGCCCACCCTCGGAGGATGGAAGAGCAGGAAAGAGGCTTATATTGACACCGACGGCTAGGTGCCTCGTTTTCCGGTGGGGTGGACGCCGGGGCGGCTTAGGCGACGCTAATAGCATTATAACAGTTGCATCATTCGATGTCTCATCCGAAAGCGGCAGACGTGTTCCGGTTCTCACGACCCTACACGCCACGTCGTGTGTGTCATCTTGTTTATGGCCGCCGCAGCCGATTTATGCATCTTATTCTTGAACGAAATCACGTTGGCATTGATTAGCAACATCTGTCTCGGCTAGTGATATCGTCATCATCCGGGAATGGAGGCTTTATATCACGTGATTACCGAGAGAGAGAGAGAGAGAGAGAGAGAGAGAGAATAAAAATCCCGCCAACCAGTAGCCTTGTTTTAAAAAAAGAATCCATCTGTTTGATTTTTTTTCTCTCTTCTAAATTACGCGACAAGAGATTCTTCTAACGATTTTTTTGGCCTGACAGTCGCAATCGCCAGGTGTCGCGTTGGTGCGTTCATTCACCACCTACAACTAACGGGGACCCTATTATATACCATTATTTTAACGCCGTCGCTTTGGGCAAGTATTAATTTTCCCGGCGGCGTCATCCCATGACATCCCATCTATTATGTATAGCAATACCAGAAGTTAGATAGATCAATACAGGTGTGAGTGTGTGTGTTAATGTGTCCTCCAGTTTACGCGATTAGATATTTTTCACCGAGAGATCCGCCCCGCTGCTAAATTTGGTCCCGCCCAATGATCGTTGTCGCCAACACCAAGATGGTTGCTTATACATAGACTCCTCCCTCTGAGATCATTCCGGTTCGGCTTCTGGACACAAAACTTGTTAGTACTGGCATGACGGGCCGACTAGCCCCAAGGACATTCGATGTTAGTGCCGAATGAGAACACGAAGATTAATGCATGACAACAGGTCTCTTCAGTGGACATTAGCGACCGAGTGCCATTCGCTAATTAGAAATCTGTGTAAGCGAGTGGCACCTTCCGAGATAGCTGTCACGGTAAGGGGGGGGGTGTCATGGTATTGGGGGGGGGGGGGTTCTAGGATCGATAACGCACCGTTTTCGACCTATTTTCCATTAATATACGATCCATTATCACCGGAAGAACGAGACGTAGTTCGTAAGCTCCTGCACCGACTGTTCTGGTGCGAGCTCATCGCCTTCCGAACCCCGCTCGGGGCAGTAATACTTTCTGGATACGAGAACACCGCCGCACATACACATTACACCGCCGCACATACACATTACACCGCCGCACATATATTACACCGCTGCGCATACATCACACCACATAACGGGTATAAAGCTAGTCTACGACGGCTCGTAGTTCAAGGAAACCGTGGACGAGAGAGCCGTAAATAGCGTGTTATCCGGGTACGAGATGACTTCCTCCGTAATGACCGGGCTCAGGTGATTGTCTCCGGCGACGACTGCGTCGAAGCGGTGACCACTTGGTCGGCTTCGTCCCCCGAGTTGCGAACATCGGTCGACAAAGGATGACCAGACGAAGGCAATCTGTTTCGTTCCTGGGCGTCCCCTAGTGAGAGACGTTTACAACTCAGCGTGGGGTCTTCTCGTCGTTGGCAAATGATATCTGATAGTGAAATGCGAGCCGAGTGTGGCCGCGAAACAATTAAACGCCAGCGTAGGACCATACCTCACGTCGGTGTTTTATCTTAGCCACCGCATCTCCTGGTGTAGATGGATGGATGGAAATGCAGTCGTATAATTACTATTGTGATCAGTTGCGATACGGAGAGGTTATTGGGTACAGCTGTTTATTCTGGCCAGCGGGAGATGCCAAATACTAGAGCTGGGTAACTCTGACGGGCAGACCGGGCAAACTTCCCGTATAGAGACTGCCATTCCGTGCAGTAAATCTCATTTTGTTTGCCTTCGGCTCCGGTAACAGGTATGATATATGGGCATGGGGCGACTTCCTGGGGGGAGGGGGTGTTTGAGGCGCATCTCACAGACACAAGTAACAGTGGGGCTTGAAACCTGGTACAAACGTTCGGAGTACAGTTAGCCGCCAACAAACGGCTCCACTCACTGCTGCCCGTTTCAGGCGGCAGGAGATCCTGAGTAGCGTGGTGGTAACTGGATAGGGATGTATAACAGGTGAGAGCACCTACTGAATGATGTTTACGCCATAGCAGCTCCGTCTCAGCCAGTTTTCCACGCCATATCCCAGTACTATCACTTATTAGCCCTCTCTACGTTAGCATTCCAACGAAGGCGGTCCGTTGTGAATGTGATTTTCTCGTACACCCGAGTGCGCAATCGCCATCTTTATGCCTCATCACTTAATCAATTAACTGTACAACACGCGGATAACTGGAGGAAATCGATGGCGGGCCACAAATAAAGCGACCATACAATCGATGACATTATGGCTTTGATTCAGTTTTTGTTCGGTCGTGTTATATCGTGTTGTTGGATCGTTGCGCTCACCCTTGTGTTTGTCTCTTTTTTCAGACGTAATCAGTGACGCAGACCTCAAAGCTAGCCCGTACATCTGATTGGTCAATTCGACGGCGACAACATGGCGGCCGTCCAGGAGTTGTTCAAGCGTCTCCGTTCGCGTCGTTCGCTGCACAAAAAAGAGACAAAAACGAACAAATCGGCGGCATCCAGCGACGGTGGCGCCAACCCACAGCTAGGCAACCGAGTCGGCGTCGCTCTTCCGCCGGTGCCGCCACCTGGCTTCCTAAATCTTCCGGATATATCGCGCGACTGCGCCAAGTGTTCCAGTTGGCAGTACGACGAGATCCCGGCCTACGCCATAGACACGAGGCTGGACATCCTACGAGATGCTTATTTAGAAAGAAAGCGAACGAATTCGTTGCTTCGCGCCGAAATTGGAAAATGTCCGCTGGGAGGCGGCTCTAGTCGTAACGTGCAAGAATTTCGTCAACATCACGGAGAATCAGCTGATTTGGTTATGATGAGGCGTCGCCGTTCGTTGCCAGGCGACGATGATCCAGTGGACGGGGAACAGTCCACGGCCAGATTACAGCGCCAGGGTACACCGTGGAATCACGGGTACATTGATGATTGTCCGGATCAGCTGGATCAATGGGTGTCGGTGCCAGAAAGCCTGAACGCCCTTCACCTCGACGACGGGATGCCGGAAAGGCCCCCAAAGCGTGATGAAGACACCTGTAACCAAAGACAACATCCTTGGTATGAGGAAGACAGTAGCAACCAGTTCCACTGGGATAACCGGAATCGTGAACTACAGCGCCACGTAATGCCTCCCCGAAACATTCAGGATCAAAGCTGTCAGAACACACTTGGCGGCGTCAAACATCGACAGGTTCACGCGTCTGACTCTACTGAGGCGAACCGAAAACAGTATCCCAGCCCGCCACCAGGAGCCCTCAGCGACGATTCTGGAGTATCATCGCCATCTAGCCGAGAAAGTCATGACATTCCGTGGGGATCCGGAACAACAACACGCCATCAACTGTTACGACATTACAGGGAATACAGCGATTCGGATAGCAGCACGTACTATCGGAAACCTCAGGGATCGTCCAATAAATGGCGCCACTGCCAATTAGAACCTACAAATCAAGATGGCAGCCAATCGGAGTCGCAGGACTCAGCGCATGCGCGACTCGACATCAGCTCGTCGGACACGTACAACGAGTACGAGCAAAACAATCGGTCGTTTTCGGACCTGGACTCCTTCTCGGGTGTACGCGACGGCCACGCGAACGAATCGATGTCTCCACAGGAGTATACCTTCTATTTGAGAAAGATCCGGAACAATCTCTGTAAGTCGCACAGTGTGAAGAGCTTCGCGTCGTGCGACCGCCAGGAGGACGGCGATTCGATCCACGACGACTGGGAGGACACCTGTGATAGTATCGACTTAACCTCGGTCACTAGTCTGTCGGAAATCTCAACGCTGTCTCAGCAAGAGATCGCCAACTTGATCCAGGAGAAGCGACTTAAGCCGGAACAATCGTATTCCCGTCGGGAAGGTCCCTGTCGCTCGGCGAATGACCCTCGAGTTAGTAATGACAGTTGCACGACAAACGAAAAGCTGACGAGTTGCGCGAGTGAGCAAACTCTATCCAACAACGGCCAGCAGCAGCCTTCGGCATTCAGACCATATCCATCCAAACACAGGTACTCGCGACCTTCTACTTCGTTGGCTAAACGAAATCCCCCGGAACTCCCATCCGACAGCTTGACCCTCGCCGATAAGCTGTCCTGTCGCGTCACCACGTCCAAGCCGAGGCCATTGTCGGCGCGTGTTACTGGTGTGACGTCACAGAAGGCACGCGCCGCGAACAGCCACCAGTACGGCGGCAAAACACAAAACCTGTTATTGTCTGATCTGATGAGGCGTAATCACGACAGACAAATACTGGTCGTCATCTGATTTGGACCGTCTTGTGTTGATACTCAGATCTCAGGAGCGTTCAAGGAAATTTACCAACGACTTACTAAGGGCATTTGAGCTATCTAAGATGTCATCATAACGAGCCAGATAGCTAGGCTGTCATAACGTTCTGTGTGTCGATTTCAGGACCTAACTATGGAGTTTTGACGCGCCCGTTCCCGTGGCAGGACAAACAATGAAACCCGGTGCTATGAGACCTTTTGACAGTGTAGTGTATATATGCGGCAAATGTTATTATTCAGGTTAATGCATTTTGTATATTTGATCGGTATTATCTGAATGTGTGCAGTCTCGACAAAGCTTTTTATGAAGCCATTATGTTACATTAATCATTACATTGGAGTATTATGCTAAATAAACTGGGTCATAATACCATGACCACAACTTCACTGTGAAAATTATTTTATTCCAACATATATATACACAACTTGACAAAAATAATAAATAAACATCACAACAAAATTACAGTTGGATTGTGACTTGCTCATCAATTTGGTTTGATTCTGTGCAAGGCACCATAAAATAAAGATCTTGTTTCCCATAGTTTTTTTCTGGAAAATGGGTAGTTAGATAGGCTTTTATTTTCAAAATTTAGGGAAAATATGCATATTTTTTCTATGTTTTAAAGCGGCTTGGTGCCACTGATTAAGTCTGAATTACAACACTTTTTCAGTTGATACTTTTGGGGCATAAATATAATTTGTAGGATAATTTGATATGTAAAATCGTCACTTCACCCACCCATGGAAACACTGAAGTTATTCATTTGACATATTCCGTTATTATGGTGGTTTTACTAAATTAACCTATGACATGTTTCGCATATTTAGAGTATTTTTTAAGTCTGTTGATTCTGTTCCAAAGAATCTGAGATAAATATGGAGCTGCTGATAAAACGTCACAAACACAACATTGTAATATAAACATCAATATACCATTTAATGTCATCAACATATATATATAAACATGTGGCAGAACAATACATGTACTTTCAAAAGGTATAAAATATAAAAGTTGACAACCTAACTGTCTAATATTGATTATTGATATAAGATGGGCCAGTTGATTCATCCTAAAAATATCACAAGAAACTAACAAAATCATAATATTAAAAGTCTCTAAGAATATAATGTTTTTATAATAATAATTTTTACAACACAAGAAATGCACACAATTTAAATACAACGTACATGATAACAAAATCTAAATAATGAGAAACATCAGTATGAAAATAGCATTATAAAAGAGTACAAAAGTGTCCATTACATACAAAATAATAATAATATACAAAATATATATAGTGCCCTATATAACCTGTAAGCAGGTTACTCTAAGGCGCAGAATCTGTACATAACTTGCATAGTTCTTCATCATCAGATGTTATCGAACCTTTTTTTTATATTTTAATCAGTTTTAGAGATATATAATAGAGTTATTTAATTTTGAAATAAATTTCTACAACAAAAATAACTTTTTTTTAAATTAAATAAAATAGCCAAAAACTATATTACATTTACAAATAGGATTATGGCAGACATTAAAAAGGTCAATATGATTGCCTGATGTTTGGGATAAAACTTACGTAAATCTACATTCTACTTTATTTAAAGGAATAAAACAGTAAAAACCAATAATGATAGACATGAATATTACTATATATATATATATATATATATATATATATGAATGACAGATATTATTCTGTAGATTCTCTGAAATTATAACCAAATCCTGATACAAGATTTCTAACAATTCTCATAGAATGATCACAGAATTTTCAGATGTGAAAGAAATATGTGTTTAATATTTCTAGAGCTGTTTGGTCTGATAATAAAGTTGTAACAATCACGGTGAAGCAGAAATGGTCTCTGCTGGTTGTATCAGTTGAAGTTCTTCGTGAACTTTACTTGGCCCATTATGAACAAGATATTCTGTTAAATTGGTGTTCAGAGCATGAAGTGATTGCAAAAAGCAGACCTGTTGCTCACTGCAGTTCTTTGCATATGCTGCAGATTTAAAAAAAAGTATCTTACAGTATAGTGCAATTAAACTTTTCTAATTTGACAAAATCTGAACTCGGCATATAACAGGAATAGTGCAGCAAATTGCTGAAGTGATACGCTATACAAACTGAAAATAAATAGCAGAAGTAGGACAGACTTCCACTTCACATTTAAGACTTACCAAGCTTAACCTGATGACTGTAAGCCTCACACTCTAATCTTGTGTTTAACTCATTGTTCTCGATACTCATCTCATGTGACTTCACCAATGACTCAATTTTTTGTTGATGTTCCAGCTTTTGATGTTCAATATTCTGTTCTGTAAACATTGGCAGTAAAATTAGTTAAAATTAGTAAGCTGAAACATGTGACACAATCAAATCACTGCATCGGATCCTGTAGTGGGTTTAGACAACAAAGAACTGCTTTTTTATATTACAAATAAATGTAAAACATTTCTGGGTTGATTCATGATATCAACACAGTGAAGGTGCTATTTAATAATAGGATCAGATCTTTGGAATATGCCAATAAATAGAGTTTTTTCTACAGTGAATAAATAAACCTGGTGTATGAATCAATTTTACACACAAATGATGAATTATTGTCAGTATATTTCTGAACAACCACTGCATGACGAGACATCTTTGTTGTGAGTGCAGTTATTACGTGATTTGCAACTCCGAGATGTTGCAAAAATTACTTCAACTGGAGATGATTCAACATGCAAAGGATGCTCTTCAATCTCTAATACTATTAAATATAAAGGTGTTAATGATCTACTCACTGAGGTCTATCCTATCTTTTTCTCTCTTCAATTTAAAATCAGCCAACTTTTGTTCTTGTTCCTGGAGTTCAGCCTGAAGCCTTAATTTTGTCCGAGCTTGTACAGCATTGTCCTGCATTGTCTGCATGACGTGGAAAATGTAAACATTGCTGACTTGATTCAGACTTGACTCAGTTCATTTCTTATATAAATAAGTGCATATGTATAGTATTCAGTAGAATGGAAACAAAATAACAACTCTGATCATGATGATGATCATTATAAAGGCAAACAAAAGGGATGCACAAAGTCATAACTGTCATTCAGATCAAGTGAACATTTTGTTTCCACAATATAAAAAGTTTAAAAATTGCTCTTGTTTTATGACCACTGGTAGGCTAAGGGCCTGACAACCTCCGAAGGTAATAAAGTGACGTGAAGGATGAAACACTTCTGACATAGCCCAGCTGAAGTTCAAAGCCAAATGCTCTAGATCTGTGGTCAACTGTGCTATGAGTTATGCTACAGAGGCATCCTTCACAGTATAAAATGTAAAGATGTATGCTTTATCTTATTATATAAACATCTCTATGCATGACGCATGATATTACCTTAATGTAACTTCATAAATATATATATATATATATATATATTTAAGATGTGCTTTATGTTGACAAATTTTATTGTAGTTTAACTGATATTGGATAATTAAAAATGTATATTTGCATGAATTGTAATTTTGATTTGTAACTTGTTTAATTAAGTGTCCAGCTATACACTGTATTTTATTTTGTAATTTTACTACAGAGTGTCTTTATTAAATGTACATTATTTTTAACTTGACAAAAGTAGCTAATCACTGAATTAATAAATCACTTAAATAATGATCTCTCTCCCCAAACCAGACATGAGATTAATTCCAAACTGTCAGTTTCGATGAAATTTAGTTAATTTAAATATTATTAATTTCATTTCCATTCTATTTATGTGTATAAATTCCAACTTTGAATCATGCTAGTTGAATATAAATTGTGATCCAATTATTTCTGAAGATTTCTACTCATCCACCGAGCTGTCCATGAGATGTGACAGAAAAGAGGTTACCGGTAGTTATGACAAATCTGGGCCGGAATATTATCACCAGGAGAAATGTTGGGGAGTATTCACAGAATGTTTTAACAAACTGATCTCAGTGTATAAGAATAGAAAGAAAATTATCTTTTATTTCTGATCTGATCAAGCCTGGTACTTAATTTATTAGTTTTAATCCTGAACGTAGAAGCTATTGAACAGCTATCTTCATATGTGTTATCAATAAGTGATGACGATCAGGCTTTAGACTAGAGGTAAATCTACCGGATACAAGATAATGCAGGACACACAAGTGTTAGCAGAGACATAATTTCTGTTAGTAACATAGCATTAAATTTTAACAATGACTGCTTCAACTGAGAATAACCGACCCAGTTTATGCTCCACTCAAGAGACAAAATCACCAAGCACTCATCACTACTCACCTGTAACTGACTGCTAGACTGATAACCTCTGTAGACAACTTTGGAGACTAAATAACCAATCCTATCACTTCTCTGCACGAGCTGTGGAAAGGCAGTTAGTTCACTGAGTTCACTGGTTGCTTCTAAAAACCGCTGAAAACTATGTATCAAATAGAGAAACTAAAAGGCATGACCAATGGAGCTAAAAAACAGCACTGAATGTCAGTTGAACAAACATGTTTAATTGTAAATTATAACATAACACCAGTTTTACTTGCCTCATTTTCCCAGCAAAGGCAATGACATCCGCACACACGGCACTATGTAAAAACAACAACAATTGATCAACTAATGGATGAATAAACTTATATAATATGAAATATGTTACTGGAAACTAAATATTCAATAATACTGAATTAAAATATAGAATGCATTTTCTTAACCGAAGTTGTTATGCTACAATTGTTTATATATCAAATCACGTGAAATTATGAGTGATGTGGGAATATTAATTAAACACTACAAGGTTCATTGATGGTCAATTTAACACATCCGATATATCTGTGTTATGGAAAAAAGTGAAATATTGTTGCTATTTGGTCATGCAGTAAGCTAAATAGGCCGAGGGACATCGAAAGGCAAAATAAAAGATGAAACATCTTTTCTGAGTTTGAGTAATTTATAGCTGAATTGAATATCAAATTATCCTCATTTAGCACAAATCTAGAACTCTTAAACCCCGAGTATTCAGAAGAAATGAAAACATAAGAGTCTGACCCTAGTACAACACATTAACTGGTCTGTGTAGGTCATGGACCGCATTATAAGTGGAACGTAGACATCAACAGTTGTTTTCATGTGATTTGTTGGTAGGTGTATATGTGATGGAGGAGGGTGGCATAATATAACATTTTGCCAAGCCATTTCCTCACATATTTTCTCCATTTGAGAACAATCACAACCTAACATAATTTAGGAAAATCAATCAAGTTTATGTTGGATTTTTGTGTAGATGAAAAAATACATGTACAAACATTATAATCCAATTAGAATGAAGAATTTTGGTGATATAGCTATTGCTGATCCCATCATATTGCCCAAGTCAGGCCTGAGAATGTATAATGGCAAAATATGTGAAAACAATCACCGAGCGATCATGGGGGGTGCAGTTTGGAACATTTTGTCGGAAAAACTTTGTAATCTGCGAACAATTCTCAGGCTTGCTAAGTAAATGTTGCTTCACATTTATTCTTACAATGGAAAACAATAAATTATAATTAAAAAAAACAGTTAAGAACATATTGTTCTAAAGAATTACAGACAATGTTTCAGATTGAACTTTTTCTCGCTAAATTATAAAATGGACAGTTGATTTCCGTCTAAACAAATATTTATCCACTAATAGCTTTAATGAATTTTGACAGTTTGGATAAAGTGGTCAGCATCCTGAAACAGAATTAATTATTCTTCTGAACATCTATGACTGCAACATTTGATACAGTATAGCATAATGCTTCAATAGAGTGTCTGTTAGGGATATTTTGGCTGATATTCTATCATTGTTATCTACTGGACTTCAAAACATTATGTTCAATTCCTAAAACACCAGCATTACAGATTGGTGTATCTTCCATTACCCCTAATGGATCAGGAAAAAATCAAGGATTTGTTCTTAATAAATATGTTAATATGTATGAACCTGTCACATCAGTATCTCAGCTGCCTACTACCACCCCAAGAACACCCAGGGTCTAAAAACATTGTTGAGACAATTACTTTAGTCTGTGCCTTTGTTACAACCCGTATAAACTATTGTAAATCCCTATTATATGGAATATCTGATTATAACATCAATCATCTACAACATATCAAGAATGGCGTAGGTGGTATAGTAACAATATGATTAAGTCACCCCAATTATTCAAAAACTACACAGGCTACCTGTTAGATAGTATATCGATTTCTTAATATTAGAAAGTCATTATCAAAACAGAGGTCCACCAGTTTTACACAGTTGCAGGTACTTGTGACTTGGTTAAACTAACATGGTGATAGACTGATACTATTTTAGTATTGCATTCTCCCCCCCCCCAATTTGTTTTCTCCCTAGAAAAGTTTAAATCTGTTCTTAAAACTCACCCATTCAATGTTGCTTTTCCCAATAAACAATGTTCAGTGTTGAAATATCTTGTTGAGGAATAATAACATATTGCATCTTTGAATGAATCCTGGTAGTAAGGACACTTAAATCTAGATTATTGTTATTATTATCCCATCAGAGGCAGCAACTCTGTTGGTCATTAAATGGAAATTTATTCTACACGTCATTAATAAAACACAAACACTAAATGTGAAATGAGATAAAATTATTTGGAATTGTTTTATTGGCAGAGCTATACTTGATTGATAGCAGTGATTTGGGTTATCAATTACCACATGAACAGTTGAAATCATCCATCTTAATATACTTTTTATTCTAAAATGCAATTAAATACCAATTAATTGTTTACATCTCTAATTTACATCAATTATTTCAAAATCGGGTATTTGGTAATGCTTTGGAGTCTGACAAATACCAAATTTTAAATTTTTGTTTGAACTTTCAGGAATTGCGAAGTGCTCACGATATGCAAGAATTTTCAGAAACATTATTGCAGAAAATTTGATATTTTTTGTCCAAATAATTGAAAGCAACCACCCCACATTGGGGGGCGGCCACAATGTAGCCTTGTTTATGTTCACTAACGCATGCATTCATTTAATTGGCTGCTTGTCATCCAACTGCTGGCCTATTAGGATTATTTGGAGTTGTGGTTAAAACACTGGTGTCAGAAAGAAGCCATGCACAATTGCTGGCTGTATGATTAACTTTGGCTTAACCGTGTGAAAACAACACAAGTTAATCTGACTTGTAATAGCAGCAACATCTGAAGCAGTGTTTCAACACATTTTCCTTTCATGTTCACCTTAACAGTAAATCAGAATATGATCATTACAGCCGAAATGAACAAGTACACAAACCAATTTGCATAATGGAATAGTACACGACAGCCACCAATCCTCATTCTTAATACTTACTTAATCATATCTGCAATAGGATCCTGTGTCATCTCCAACTGAAACATGTGTAAATGAGGTAACTAGCTACCATAGTTAGAAGACCGCACACACACACACACACACAACATATATATATATATATATATATATATATATGTTTAAAAGTATAAATAAAAAAGTGATCTTTAATGACCAGTGATTAAGTCACAACAGGGTGCACATTTTCTGGCACATGTTAAATGACTAGATTGTGCATATTCTTACCATTCTAATGACATCTTTTAACTCATAAAAGATCATTAATTTAACTGTAAGCATTGTGTCATCATTGGTTCTGACATCTCTCACCTGAAAATATAAGGTATAAATGGATGACACTAATAAAATGGAATAAAATAAGCAGCAAATGATAACTGACTTCTTACTGCAGATTTAAAATCTAAATTGTTTCTAGGGGAGATATTGCCATAATATTTCTTGCTAGATTACATAGTTTACAAATTACTAGCCAATCTTGCTGTTTACATAGCAAAATATGATACGGTACTGCTTATTATATGCACTAAGGTTAGCATCAACCTGGGCAGGGCACAATGGAATAGAGGTAGATTAACCATGGCAATTTATGGCAGTGGACACAGTCCAATTTATTGGAACACCAACTAACTGTGGTATCTATAACAACTGTCATATTGTTGTGGGCCGTATCCAATTACTGTAAATATACGATACATAAACTAGAAAGAGCTGAAAGCTAAAAAGTATGCATAATTTCACTAATCAGAATTTAGACCTTAGAAATGATTCAGTAGGAATAACATAATATTATGGGAAAATATTCGTAAAATAATAATCAAACATTAGAAATACTATGAGAACAAACTTTTATATTATATCCCCTCCAATTTAAAAAAAAAATACAACAAGTTATCAACCAAATATACTATTGTATCATAAAAGTGACACATACATCATAATAAAACTGTTGTGGTATGGCAGCAAGCTGCACAAATTTCTCATGGTCAGGAATCATGTGACCAACTCTGTTCCTATCTTGTCCATGCCATGAAAAATTGTGTAACCTAAAAATATAAATGAATATTACATCCAGTTATATGTAAGTAAATGTCTAATTTAAATAAGTAACAAAAGCCAACAAAGCTTCCAACACAAATACCAAACATAAAACAACCTGTCTTAAAAGATGAAGAGTCTGGTGTTTAAAGTTAGATTCAAAGATGTTGATTGAATGAGAATGCTTCCATTTATTTGGGAGCTAATTTAACATCAGGGATGTTATATAATGGAATAATAAATGACTATGCCTCTCTGGACTAATATAAAAACTGTAATGTTTGAAGATGTATAATAAAAATGATAAAATGTAAAAGAAATGTTCTAAATACCACTCTTCTGCTGCAGGCACAAACAGCTGTGGACCTTGGATGATGCGTCTCTCAACTCTATTTTTTAATGACTGATAAACCACAACCATGTGATTGGCATCAATTTTTATTGCATCTCTAGTGGCAATTCTAGAGTGCTCCATAGGGTTGAAGAACATTTCACATGGCCTGTAAAAATGGGATTAATTAGCTACTAAAATGGTTTGAAAAGGAAGTAAAGTCATGATGTTAATACATGCACAAACTATTAATGTTGCTGAACAGTTTGGAACAGAAATGCCAACATACATTATGTGGGAATTTGTGTAAAAAGAACCAAACTATTACCTCAAGAGATATGAATTTGTATTCCTTTTATCATTGGTAGATTTGTTATTTTGTACATTACAATTTATTTGGCACAGAGGCATGATTGTGCACCTTAAAAGATAGCCTACATGCATCCTTAAAGATTAATATAATAACATGTGTGCTACATCAGCATATATTGTTTAATCATACTATGTTTTTATGCTTGTATTATTATTAATTATGAAATTCATAACATATATATATATATATACACTCACTCACTCACTCACTCACTCACTCACTCACTCACTCACCACTCACTCACTCACTCACTCACTCACTCACTCACTCACTCACTCACTCACTCACTCACTCACTCACTCACTCACTCACTCACCACTCACTCACTCACTCACTCACTCACTCACTCACCCTCTGATGTGTTTCACTGATCCTGTATTGAATGTTACTTCCAGATACTGATATTGTGAAGCATAGTAACACGTTAACTTCTCCAATCTTTCACGAAACAAAAATACCTGCAATATATCAAATATTTATCAAATACCTGAAGAATATAATCCACACTGTTATGGTTTTAGTGGATAATTTGTTCTTTATACACAGAAAAAGGTTTCCATGTATACACACACACACACACACACACATACATATATATATATATATATATATAATGATATTTCTTAAATAATGGTGTGTGTGTGTGTCTGTCTAGCCTGACCCTTAAGACAAGTGTGTGTTATTTATTTCATTACATTTATTTATGCATTAATAATAATAATAATAATAACATATATTTAATAAAGTGCCATTACTAGCAGGAGCCATTCAAAGGTGATGTATCCCAAATTATATATCTATAAAAAAACATAATATTTGAATGATAGGCTTTGTTTATCTGGGAAAATAATCTGGAACAGGTGTGTTTTCAGAACATATTTAAACTTTTCAAGAGATGATGCATAATTTCTTTTTAAATTTTCCTTTTTAGTGCTGTCTTAATTAAATTTTTGAAACGGCATAACTGTATGAGATTGGTAAATATGTTGAACTTGAAAAAGTATTAAATATAATTACACAAAATATATAACAGGCAGGTATACTGAACTAAATAATTAGGTACTTCATTTTGTCAGCAGCTCTACTACAACAAAAATCATCACATTTAATAGTCTATTTTGATGGACGGTATAATCGTCTAACTAATTTTGGCACCTACTATAAGCCTACAATAAAATAACCAACTGATAAATTAGGAAAATATATCTGTACTGACCCGTTTTGCAACCCTGCCCATTTTAAAATGGGACCTTCCTGTTTTGTAACAGCACTGCAAGTCTTGTGATTGTAAGATGGGTGGCCCGTTTTGCAACCACTTGACTCAGCACGGCATTTGCACGATATCAGAACATGATATTTTTGATCGTGCACCATTTTGTAAAATATGAATTTTTGAATTGGTCCACTTCCCATTTTGAAACTGCCTGTCCTGTTTAGAAATGGGAAGTGGGCCATTTCAACAACTTCAAATAATTTATTGTTTTCAGAATTTATTTGTTCATATATCTATATATATAGGTCTACATAATTTATATTCAATTTTATTTTCACAACAAAATAGATAATTTAGAAATAACAGTACCACATTTCATTGCCACATGCATTGTTGCTAAACAGGCAGGCATTCTTAAAACCATACCGGTTGCAAAATAGGATGATCCCATTTCAAAACAGCCCTGGTTGTCAAGATGGTGTGTAACATATCAACTCAACCTTTCAATGATAATGTTCTATATTGTTTGCTGAAAAAATGGCTTTGAACTCAGGCATTTTAGACCATATGTGTCTAAAATTGTTTATATGTCCCAAGGTCAACCAATATACCAATAAACAGGTACATGATATATGAGTTGAGTATAAAATTTAATGGATTTTTGTTAATGAACAATATAAACCTCTCACCCAATATAATATTAGACGTTATACATGTTTCTAGTAAAACTGAAGATATCTGCAAATACATACCCTGACTGGACCTTTAACAAGCCTGCCTTCTCCCATATAATTGAAAATAACGGCCTGCTCTCCCTCTCGAATTGTTTTAAACCGCATTGTATCTGTCTATAGGAACTGTCACACTGATGAGTGTCAAATTGATAGTCAAGGTATGATATATCCGTGATACTAATTCTGTTAAAAAATAATACAGTAAATTGAATGGCCGGTATTATTTACCCGGCAGCCGGCTCCCAAATGATAAAAAACGGTCTTATTTGTTTGGCAGCCGGATCCTGAAGAAAAGTATTGGTGACTGCTTACCCGGCGGTGGGATATACAACACTAATTTTAGTTCTTGCTTACCCAGCATTGCTAGGTGCGCAGCAACATAAATCTTCACTCAGTGGCAGGCAAGCCCAGCCAGGTTATTGCAAAATGAGGACGCATTAATTTTTCTTCCAGGGGCGTCTATCCTTTGCCTAAACTTTTATTAGTAACTGCAATGGTTCGACAGTCATCTTTGGTAATATAGTGCAAGTAGATGCCTGAAATTTGGCAAGATAAGCCTGAAAATCGATCTTGGCCAGATATAGATCTATATATTAGATCTAGATCTATATATCTACATGACATGTCATATGATATGAAATCACGATTATTAGTAAAACAGGATCTAGATCTAAATAATTACACACTTACAATACTATTAGACAAACAAATATCTAATCATAATCATGATAAACATAATCAGTAATTTCACATTATCGATTAGCATTATGATAATCATATTAAAAGTGCTGAATTGACATTTTTCAGTAAATCAAAATCTCTAGATCTATCTAGACTAATAGACTCATAATAATAGAGTAACGCAGTAAGTTTAGCGTCTAAATTTGTAACACTAGCCACTTACACAATCAGATATTGGCAGATATAAATAATCACGGGACATATATATCTCAAATCATGACCGTGTTAAATGACAACCGATTAATATTTAATTAAACTATGTAACGTTAGACACCTGAAAACAGGAGATTACATCTCCCTCAATAAAATAGCGCAAAGAATGAAAATAGTTTGGAAGCATTCGCTAGATGTCGCCGTTGTAGAATGATTGACTAGACCATCTAGGATTCTATAGTTTTGAGTAGGATGACAAAGACGACTGTCTCAGGAGAGTTGTGTCCTCGGTGATAATCGGCTCGTGAAATGGCATCTGTTTACGTTTTAGGCTCCTTAAAGTTGTTCATCTTAATATTGTCATTGTTAGAACTGGGTGATTGTATTAACCAGCGACCACTCAGACAAAAAAATTCCTCACCAAAGCTGAGAACCTATTCGGACCACAGACCAAATGTGAAGTTTTTGAGGAATGCTGTCATCAAAAATCTGGTGGATAACGGCGACAAGAAAACGAACAATGAAAGTTCAGACAGTATGGTCGACATACGACATGTAGATCGTGAAGCGTCGGTTAGCCAAGATATGGTCGTCAATGCCAGCTACAATACTGTGTACACGGCAAATGTGTCAAAGGAAACTTCCTGGACATTCAAGTACCCATCTGTGAAAAATGTTGTATGTAATATATTTTTAAGTTGTTACGTACCTAAATACCGCAAACCTGTTTGCAGTTGAACTAGGCCAGAGCAGTCTATTCACATGTGTAAATATTAGAATAATGATGCAAAATATATAGGCTGTAGGACTCCTACAGGCTCTAGATCTATATCCTGCAGCAAGTGTAGCTTGAATACTCTATTCATTTTTCCCCTGTATAGATTCTACACACCTCAGGAGTGTATTAACAATTCTTATAAGCCATAAATATTTACCATTATTAATGGTCCATAATAATAGTAATGATGAATACAGGCTACCAAATCACTAGCAGTATTTTTAGATTTGACTCTTTTTTGAGACAACTACTAAAATTGGAGCTATAGAGAAGAATCTCTTATCCACTCAGTGTAGCTCTGGTTCTCTTTCTTATTATAAGTTGTCAATAAAGTAGTATATTATACTGAATCAAAGTTATATTAAACAGATATAGTTTAGAAGTTACACTGAATCTGAGCTGTAACAACTAAATTGGAGTGATTTATATATATAAGTCTGATTAAAATTATCTCCAATTTAGTGATTATACTTTAATAAGTAACGTCGTCTTTCAGAGTCTTGCAGTGCGTGTTTGGATGTTTTCAGCAAATGCAACAAGAAATTATCCACTATTGTTTGTTGTTGAAGAACCAAGAGGAATTGTGTCATGGCAGGTGCCACTGGCTATTCAAGATGAGTAAGTGTATATGGCTAGAATTAATTATATATATATATATATAGTTAATTAGTACTGTGATTTCCTTAATCTGAAGCCATTATAAAGAAGTCTGTATTGGTGCCTTGTATCTTTGACAGGTTTACGACGTTTTATTACAATAATGTTAGTCGTACTCTTTGCCCATACGGCCAGCTGTCTGATGAAGAGTATAATATTGTTGTGTCAACATTCTCACCTCAACTTGTTGACTTTACAATACTGGCACAATCTCAGCCACTGGATGTTAAGTATGAATTATTTTTATAAATTTGAATAAGAGTATTAAAGCTATTAATAATTAGGCTCATATTTATGGAAGATTTTTATCTTAGAGTGGATAATCTAGTTTTGGAAATCCAAATTTTAAGAATACTTCATGAACTCTCAGTGAAGCAGAATTTAATTAACAATCGCTTCACAGTCATGGTGAATTTTTTATTTAATCTCTATGAAAATATCTTACGGCTGCCCTACATTACCTACAGTAAAACCTGATGTTTTTCTTATGGATGGCATCAGGAGGTGATTAATTGAGGATAAACATTGTTTTTACTTCATGTTTCAGGCTGTCAACACCTCAGAACACTAGTCTGGGTCCCTCGGAACCTCGCTATTTCCGTTTTGTGATACCAGATGATATTGATTCAGTTATTGTAAAGGCTGAATCTAAAGATGACATCTGCATGATACTTTCAGTGCAGAAAATTATGGTAAATTTCGAGGAAAATCTTATATCAACATCAGTTTGAAGCTGAGCGTGCTCACCTAAAAAGAAAATTACTTGTTGGAAACTGTTAATGATTTCTAGATGGTATTTACATTTATATTCTCTGAACAGACAGAGCTGTGAACAAATTATCTCAAATCATAATAAGATTTAACATTTTTATATGTTTATCCCAGGGTTGGCAGGTTTAACCCACTGACTGGGTTAAACCCATTTTGGGCTAAAGTGGGTTAAACTAATTTTTAGGCACAGTTCACTAATTGATTAAATAAAACACACTAAATGTAAATTAAACATTTATTATCTTTATTAATCAGAAGCCAATTTAACAAACAAGCTCAACCAATCATAGAAGAGATCAGTTTGGTTGAGGCCACCAACAAAACAACATTTTACATAATTACTACAGTGTGATAGTGATACTGAGTGTCTAATTGTTTCCACCAACAGCATAATATCTCAGATATTGGATTATGTTGATTGGTACACATTATTGGCATTTTGACATCTTAAAAATGCATACCATTCAAACAACTACTTTTCAGGTAAATAAGATGTATAAATTTGTGAGTCAGTGTACTGTATTCTGAGAAAACCCCAGTTTAACCAGAGTTAAACTAATAAAATCTAGGTTTAACCCACAGGGCAGGGCTAAACCAGTTTCACCCGGGTTACGCTCCAACACTGGTTTATCCTTATTTAGTTAAATGTAGTTTCAGTTATGGAAATAAGATTTTAGGAAATAATCCTAATGTCATATATACATTATCTGTGTCATATGTTATTGGTATATTTTGTATATAGAAACTACAATTACAAGAATCTATGCCATCATGCACCAAATTCGCTATTAAAACAGATATTTTTCACATCAGTTGGTGTTTATAATGATAAATTAGAGATGGGGGAGATTTTTATGTGTACCATATGACAAGAATAATGTGGGCTGAATCCACCAAACTTCATCATGAACAGCAAGAAAACTCTATGTCACTGATGGCAAAGGCTTTAAAATATTTCCAGAAATGAGTTGCAGAAAGTATGAATTTCTATGAAAAATTTCTGAAAGCATGAATTCAGAGAAACAGTAAGTGCTTTTCAAATAATGATATGTTGGTCAGAATTATTAGTTGGCCATTAAGAAAGTGCATTTTTGTATTAACTTGCCCATCTAACTTTTGGCTTTTTCCTGTAGAAATAATTTTTTCTATTAGTCAGTATTTATGTTTTGATAGCCATCTCCTCTCCAAGTCATTATGCATATCCATCATTAATGTCTGTTGGGTTTTTATAAATGTAGAAACCAGTCTATTTGTTGAGATACACACAATTTGGTTTTCTGATTTATTGATCTTTGTAAGAGCCTTTCTAATAATATTGATACAGTTTTGTGATTGGTTATTAAGGTTATTGAAATGTATCATATATTGACTTGGTAATTAAGGTATTCATGTTTTCATAGTGGAACACCAATTGTTTCTGACATAATTCCTTGTCTTTTTTCTTGGTGACATTTTATTTTCTCTTTCCCATAAAAAATTAGTAATCGTTTACTTCGAGATTGACTTGAGAGTCTTTAAATTATAATTATTTTCACTTGTCACAGCAGTCCATTGTTTTTTGCCTTCAGAAAATAAAATAACGGTTTTTTTCCTTCTTTCCCAAAATTTTGATTTGAGTCAAATTTTATCAACTGCATCATCTTGATATTTCCTTGCTGAAATAAATAAGGCTGTTTATTAAAATGTTACCATTTCTTGAAAAGAAATATAACATTTTCTAGATACATTTTTGTTATATTTATTTAAAGTGCCAAAAAACTGTTTATAGTTTATAAATGGAAAGTCTTCCAAATATTTGAGAAGCATTCACAGGCAAGTGTAAGTATCTGAGTACTAGTAATTTGCCTATTTGCAACTCTAACTGTCCATTAATTTGTTTCATAATTCTACAGGCTTGTTACTGTTCTTTTGTGGCAAATATACTGCATGAAAATATGTAGTCTTACAAATGTATTTCTATGTATTGCATATAGGTAACTAGAAAAATGAAATCAGTACTTTGGGCCATTTTAAATTAAAAATGCCCAAGAGAAACTGACGTTTTGCATTATCTTATGTATTGTTTACAGTGTCCGGTGTTTGATTTGTTAACAAATGTTCAATTGCGTGGACGTCATCAGACGGTGACTCGTAAAGGAGCCATTACACTTCAGAGAAGTGCAAGTAACACCAATGGGACCTTCTTTGTTGTGTTAGTGGCTACTCCCAGCGATTTTGATTGCAGAACTTTGGAGACAGTGATACCAGGTTGGTTACTACTTTTGTGTATTGCTTTATACCACTGAGATCATTTATTTTATATGGAAAGTTTATGTAAACTGTGGTTTTAAAACTAGATATATTTTTCATATATATATATATATATATATATATATATGTATATACACACATATATATACTATTCTTTAGCAAATGTGTCATGAGAGAACCTGATCTAAATTGCCATATATCACTACAATAAACTTGGTTGTTTTAAACATTTCTTTCTTTTAATATTTTTTCTTCAGCCGCAAACTTCAGTTTTGACCGCTTAAAGAATGTAACACTCATAATTGAACCATCAATATCTAGTAAGTTGTGTTTGTGCATTCATTAATTATAAGTAAACTCCATATTCTCAAACCTGTTTCATATACTGCATTTTATTTAAAAAAAATCTTTTTGTTTGTTTTATAATTTATATTTCCATCAGGGATTATTGTTGTAGTTTTGTATCTGTTTTGTTTCTTCTGAATTACCATTGTAGTTTTTGTTGGAAGTACCCATCATTTAGCTGTACAGATTTAGCACATATCCTTATTTATCTGTGGATAATAAACAATTTCCGCGACACATGCGCAGTCCACATCTACTGTGGTTTGCGGATCAGTGAGGCCGTGTAGTAGCATGGAACAAGAAGTGTAATTCGCTAGTTGTTCGTAAGTTTACATTTTGGGGAATTCGCAGAACTAAATCAAACTACAAGTTCTAGTAGAAGTTTCATTTTTATTAAATATAATTTAGAATTATTTTTACTAATACTAATAGAATATTTTTATGGGGAAAGTTGAGAGTTTATTTTTTCCTGAAAATATTACATATTATTGAAAATAAATCATCAAGTTGGGAACTGTAATAGACATGTTATCAATATATGAAAATAAATGTTTTTATCTCATGGTTCAGCGAGCCCGGTGAAACACGACCCGCAAACGGACGTTCGCTAGATGGTGCAGTCATCGCAGAAATTGTCTATACTGCTGTATTAGGCAGCCACTTGTGTACCTAACATGTAGTGTCAGATGTTTACATTGATTCATTTTTTACATCAAAAATATGTTTTTGGTGACATACTGGCAAAAACCTGGCCTAAACCTTCCAAAAAGCCTGGTAGTTTTTGACTTAGTGTTTATAGGGCACATGGCTACCTTTGAGATAAGAAAGCATTAATCATCTTGTTAGGAAATAAACTTTGTTGGAAGTGAAACAAAACAGTTTGTAGATAAAACTTTGTTTGTGATATTGCATTTAATATATATGTAATATTTATAATATTCAGGAGTAATGCTTAGAAATATAAATGGATGATTTATGATCATTTTTTTAACATGATTTTCAACAGTTTTTGATGAATTTGTTTTTACTTTTTTTAACTGGTGGTTTAAAACACTTTGTCAAACCCCTGTAAACCCTGTTACCTTGATTTCAGTATGATGAGAACTGAAAATAGATGTCAATCCTAAATAGGGGTCATATCGTTCTGTGGGTGGGGGGGACAGGGATAATTTCACCAATACAAGCATTATGCTTCTAACAGTGTTTGTTTTAACAACATACTAGTTTAATTTCCTAGAATCAAGGAAGTAATATAGAAATTTATGTTGTTTTACCACTGTTTTTCACTTGGATAATTATCTTTTTGCAGAGTCTGAGTTTTTAGTAGCTGTACTTGCTGTGAGCCTCTGGTTTCTAGGCTTTTACATCATGACTTTTGTAATTATAAGCATCTACAACTGTATGTAAGTGTTAAAGTTGTGCTGGATCTTATGAAATACAGTTTTTAGGCATTTTTATGGAAGTAATTCAACATTTGAGTTGTTATAAAGTAGAATACAGCCAAAATATTACACTTGGAGTAAATCAGTAAATGCCTCTATGTGATACGATCAGGTTTAAACAGGGCAACATTTATTACAGCCTGAGAAGAAAGGCTCACACCAGAGGGACACCCACACCACCACCCGAGTTATCTGAACAAAGTGCTTTGACAAGTAAGTGAACTCGGATATCAATGGGAATGATGACTACGGGACCAAGAAGATCAGTGATGTGTAGAAAATGGGGATAATGCTGGTTTAGTTACAAATTAATATGCAAGCATTTGATACTTCCAGTAGTTATGACATAGAACCACACAATATAAACAGCTTTAGATTGCCATTTGCAATACAAGATTACAGAATGTGTTACTATTAAAGTTACAGAAGTTAATAATATTAATTGGCCATATGTCACGTCAGCTAATCAGTACTCATTAGTTATTTAACACACTAATTTTGTTATTATCTATTAGTTCACTGTATCTGTATTATACATGCAGACAGTCCTTGATAATAAATACTAGTCGAGATAAGATGTTTACAAATGATATCAGTGTCTGAGTTTCTAGATCATCTTGAATTTCTTTTAATAAAAAAAGATTTATTTATTTAAATCATTTTTTTTAATTGATTTTAAAAATTCTAATAATATTTCTTGCATGTTGCCTGATATCCTGCTTTCCTTCACAACTTTAGTCTTATCAAAGTATAACTACACACAATCAAGCAAGTTGCTACACAAAAAAAAAACCACTTCACACAGTGTATTTTAGCCCTGCTAGTGATTTAAGATATCTTTAAAAGCATACCTTTAGACAGATCAACTTATCTACTTCCTTTTCATATACATAATATTTGCTCAGATCGGTAACTAACTAGTTGTGATTTATGTGGGAAGCAGGGTATACTTGTTTGAAATATTTATATATGGTGATTCTTCCATCTGACATGGTGTATTTGTTGGCGCCTTCTTTTGGCAATTTAGCTTAATTAGTTTTATAGCCATTACTAGAACCAGAAGCATCTTTAATTCAGGGCCATAAATTCAGAGAAGCATTGATCAAAAGTTAATATAACCTACATAAAATATTGTTGTTTTACTGTAACTTTTGTGCACATGATAGCAGAGGCTTAGCCAGAAATGAAGGTTTTGGGTGTGCAAAAACAAAACGAATTGTATTTATAATGATGTGCATAAGATATGTTTGTACAGAATTCTTGTTACAGATATTTAAATAAGAATGTTGTTAATTTGTGTGGAACAGGTCCTCTGCCAGCTGAAAATGTTAGCAGCCAAACTCATGGCGCCACCTATGGAACAATACTACCAGACTTGGTACACAGAGTACAAGTTACTGGCAGTGGAAGGGGTGAGTTATTTATGTATAAATAATAATTTATACTAATGTTATTGTGTGTGTGTGAGCAAATAAATTCTAGATTTCTTACTATAAATTACTATATAAAACAGATTAAAATATGTTACCATTGCTTATTCATGTACCCAAAACAATGATGACACCAGGCATGGGGCGATTAGAGGACCAAGGTAATTGGTTACAGTTACTTCAGAATACAATGATTATGATTATGACTACATTTATAATTAATGTAATCGATTATGATTGTGATTACATTTTAAGTAATCACGATTACAATCATGAATACAATTCATCTTTATTCACTCAACTACATATTTAATTCTGATATAACACTGGAGATTTATAGAAGTAGATTTTATGGATCTGGTGACATGAAATGTAAGAAGACCTGAAATTGATTATAAAAACACGATAATCATTTGAACGACATGGCAAATGTGACAAAGTTTACTACACGGAGAATCATCAGCATCAAATCAACATTATCCCCGGCTTAATTCCTCATGTCACCTTGTCAGCTTAGTCAATTAGTAGTTAAATGGTTGCCGGTGAATTCATTCCCCATTACCTATATCACATCACACAATGAGATGATTTTGCCAATTCACCAACTGCCCAGAGAAATTCAATGCATTATAGCACGCAACGGTGAAGCATCACTAATTAAACCACCAACTGCCTGGCTGTAATTGCCACCACATGAACCAATGGCTGAATAGCTGCCTTTATGACAAGATCGCGGCTTGACAGACTTATGATAAAGATAAAATACCCTATATTCACGAGCACACTGATGCACTAACATTCCATTTAAATCCATTATCTTACAATTGACATTAATATTTGGGAAATATACAAGTCACATCATGTATGGCATAACTCTAGTCAGGTAAGTTTTGTGTAATATGTATGATAATTATAATATATACAAGAAATACAGTTTATAAACTCACTCAAGGTTGGGATGAGGTTGAAACTACATAATATTGCTCTCTCCAAACGTGTGTAAAACCTTGTATAATCATGAATGTAATAACTGATTATGATTACATTTACAAAGTAATTTATTAGGATTATGATTACATTGAATCTGGAAATGGCAATTATGATTACTTGAGATCATGTAATCAATTATGATTACCCCATGCCTGGATGACACTTTGCCAGTTGTAATTTTATAGATACCAATAGCCACAGTTAATTATGTTTAATCAAGTGACAAAGATGCACACAGAATATCCAGGATTTCATTGTATATTTCTATAATTCTACAATGGTTACATTACATCAATAACATAGACTCCTGATGAACCAACAAGATCCTGAGAATTGACTATACTATAAACTTGACCCGCTGTAGTTTTGTTTGTGTTGATGGGAATTTTACAATTGGTTAACTGTTGTTTTATATATGATGGTGACAATTATACACACAGCCTGTTGTTGGTTTTAGCAAGACTTCTGCATCTTTCAGCAGTGCATCAGAGATCGAGATCACAGCCAGAAATGTTGAGCACTTATAGTCTGGAGCAGGCTCAAGTTCAAGGTCACAACGAGACTGAACAACAGGAAGAGTCATCATCTTCAACATCATTTAGCTCACTGGATGAAGATGACATTGATATGCTCCCTGATGCTGATAGAGAAAAGGATGTATTTAGGGCAAAGGTCAGTGGTGTGTGTGTGTCTGTATGTGTGTTATAAATGTAACACACAATCTGTGAATGGGGAAGATGTCCAAAATGAGTAATGCTTTCATGAATCTACCGTATTTTGTTTGAAAATAAAGAAATGAGACAGGAGTTTTGTAATGTAATTATATGAATGTTCTATTTCCAGACATTTCTGTACCTCTCTGACTTGTCACGGAAGTCAACAAGAAAACTGTCAAAGAAAATTAACTTGTACCCTTGGTAAGCTATATAGCTTGGGATACTTTATTGTTTAGTATGGTCCATCATTCTAACCCGGAGACTTTATCTCACTGTTTATTGATGTGTGTACTGATAAAGATTGAAATCTATCTTAATATGCTTGATTTACTTTCAGTATTATATAGCTCTATGTTCCATTTTATATTTCAGGAACTTGATTACATTAGCGGTGTTTTATGCTTTACCCGTCATCCAGGTAGTGCTCACCTATCAGAAGGTATGTTATAGTGGTGTTTTGAATGCGTCTGCATGCACACACACACACATGTGCATGCATGCATGTACACATACACACACACACATGACATTGCTGTGTCAAATGGTACTTTCTGTATGTGTTTCTGCTTTCTGTACTTAGTCTATATACTTCTGCTTCCCTGTGGAGATGACACATTTGTCTCATAGGAAAAACGTATTGTTGTAGGCTGTGTTCTCTCTCTCTCTCTCTCTCTCTGTACATATAATGCTTATTTATATAACCATTATTAAAATGTTTATTATGTCTAGATTATATATTTTTTTTATAGTATCACATGATGATAATATAATAATATCAGTGTATAGTAAAACCTTTCCTCAGAACTCCATGACTTGAAAAACACTAAAAGATTCCATTTAGTCACTGCTTTTAAGATTTTAACCTGTTTTAGAACACTACTTCTATTGACCATCCAATATCATCTGAAGAGAAAATTTCTTGTATGCAACCAAGGTGTTTGTGTGTGTGTGTTTGTGTGTGTGTGTGCATGCACAAACATCCTAGCATGATACTACCATCACCAGCTAATATATAAAACTGTCTCTTATCATTTGTTATAACCTTAGGTGTTGAACAGAACTGGTGATGAGGACACGTGTTATTATAACTTTGACTGTGCCCATCCACTTGTCATTCCGTATCCGGAGTTCCGACTGGCCACATTTAACAATGTCTTCAGCAATCTTGGCTACATCTCCCTTGGATTCCTCTTTCTGCTTATTGTCTACAGAAGGTCTGTCAGATATTTGTCGTATTTGTTATCTGCTCTATAATTAATCTGTCATGTTATTTACCACATTAACAAATAGTACAGATTATTATTATATTTGGCTGATGATCATAAAGTAGGTCAGAATTCATCCACCAAATTGACAATATGCAACTAAGCAGGCCTTACATCAGACTAAAAAAACATATCACTTTTAACCTTTAATCTATATTTTTGCACTTTGATAGATAATTTTAATTTAGTGATTATGAACTTAAAAGAAGAGTTTTTATTCAAATAATTTATGCTATATCCAAAACTTTATGCCTCTGATTTGGAGTTAAAAGCTTACTGTTTGTGACCTTAAACCTCCATAGTGTGGGATGTATGGTCCAAAACTCTGTTAGCAGATTAGGTACAGTACTGCACTGCAAACCTTCTCTCATTAATTTACAGTAGAGCATGCTATTTTTCACTGGCATACACCACTGCATAACATGTGTCTTAATTCGTCATTGTTCACCACCAAGTAGCCATTTTTGCCACATTCTTTCACTGGGCGTTTGTGAAGCTAGCAGCCATTCAGTAGATTCAGAATGAGAACCTTCCTGTGTCGAGTCCACCATCTTTAACCACTGAGCTACTGCTATTTTTTGGTCTGGATCACACAAGACTGTTGGGTCTTTTTGAACCTCCCCACTCTCCCATGATGTTAAATGCCTAAGACTGGTATCAATTTCATAGGTGGACAGTACCAATTAGGATTATTGTTTTGTTTGTTCCAGAGACCATCTACATAGGATCCAGGTGAAGCAGAGTCCACATCTGATAAAGGTAATCCCAAGTTTAGTTAGTATATTGAAGTAGCATCATACAGACGGTTCCTCATATCAGACAGATATAATGTTTTTGGATATTCATTGATGAGCTCAGATATCTCTTCGTATATCAATATCAGGTGGTAAGGGTGATGAGGGACATCTTTATCTTATATTTTACTAGCAGTGAATGTAAGTGTATCAGTACTTTAGCCAGTCATCCATCCAGATGGATGACATGTGACTAATATCAACAGCTTGAAAAAATATAAAGGACTGAACCATATATATATATATATATATATATATATATATATATATATATACAGTCTAACCTCACTTTTATGACAATTTTGGGACCTGGCTGAACGTTGGCATTGTGGTGAGGTGGTATTAGGGGGAGGCATTTTCGGCGGACAGCTTTGGGGTGGTGGTTTACACGTGGCTTCTGATCCTTTGTTAACCTCAACTGTCACTTTATTTAATCGATCACATGATCAACACCATCATGTTTGCCACCTAATAACCCTGACAACTTGTCAGTCTGTTCACAGATTACTAGAAACATTTCATGGTCCTTATCAAAAGCAGGCAGTTGTTCATGGGTGGCGGATGGCAAGGCTAGACTGTATATATATATATATATATATATATATATATATATATATATTAGTGTGTGTGTGTGTGTGTGTGTGTGTGTGTGTGTTGTACAATCCCACTCTCCACCAATATTTTCAGTTAGAGATTTCCCAGCCAAATAAAGTGCTCATTCTACTTTAGATTTCTGGCTGATGTACAGACTTGTATCTTATATTGATATGTATTCTCTGTTAATAATTAAACATCTTAATTATCTCTTGTTTGTGGACATACATATTGCCAACTGGTTGCTGGTATTGGTTACAATGTAATAAATAACAATAGTTTTTCATTGTTCTCACTATTTTTCAGCATTATGGTATTCCTCAACACTATGGGTTATTCTACAGTATGGGTATAGCTCTGACCATGATGGGGGTCCTCAGTGCCTGTTATCATATCTGTCCATCTTACAATAATTTCCAGTTCGGTAAGCTTTTTGATCATTTTAGGTACACATTATAATATACAGAACAATAATGTGAACACTGTACTTTATTCTTAGCTGATGTACACATCTTGTTCTGTCTTCTGGTATATTTTTCAAGTGATCAGATAAAAAAAGCATGAAGTGAGAAAAAGATTAAAATGTGCCCGAGTGTGAGGCATCCTGGAAAACAAACAAATCCATTTTCCAGGTCCAGGTGTCCTTAAATTTTGTAAAGTCAGTAATGTTCTTGAAATGTCATTACTTTTTACTGTTCTCCTTTCAGATACCTCATTCATGTACGTATTGGCTTGGATACTGATGTTGAGGATCTATCAGACGAGACACCCAGACATTAATCCTCATGCTCACACAGCTTTCTTTGTGCTGGCATTGGCAATATTTTTTGTTGTTGTTGGCGTGGTGAGTTGATTAGTCCTCAGCTAACATGGCATGCCTTAACACCAGAGTTGCTGACCGTCCATAATAATGCCACGTCCGACTTATATCAATCGATGTTGTTTGTTTCAGGTGTATGGCACAGTGTATTTCTGGATTGTGTTTGTCATAGTTTACTGTACTTTCTATCTGCTGGTCAGTGTACATGTATACTATATGGGACGCTACAAGCTCAGTAAGTACCACTCTTTAAATGTGGTTATTCTAATTCAACACTTCATTATCTGGAATGCAAAAATTAACTATCAGTGAACATGCGTATCTAAAGATGCTAAAAGTATCATTACTGAATATGCCTTTTTTTCTTTTTTATATTACTGTATCCACGTGTCATATATAAAAAATCTTGTAACATTTATAAATATTTGTATTGTGCTTGCTAGAGTCAGACCTGTGAAAGTCTAAGCTTAAATCTGTGGAATGGGATGGGGTGTGCGGGGGGGGTGTTAACTAAGTGTTTAAGGGTAGCTAAGTCCCAGGTTAGATGTGAGGGCAAAACCATTGTTGACAACAGTTAGAAATGCTGAAGAATGTGGAGTCGTTCAAATAATCTATGATTTTTCTTTAGATTTTGGCCTGTTTCGTCGCGTCTACAATATGTGGAGGAATGATGGCATCTGTTGTATAAAGCCTATGTATGTGGTTAGTACAGTGTTCAATGCTCATTTGTTTAGGTGATAACATATTGTTTTAAGAATATAACCAGAGGACTTACAGATAGCGCAGTTAGTTAGAGCGTAGGACTCATAGCCGAATGGTTGCGGGTTTGAGGCTCTGTGTTAGCTGCAATGCCATCGTGTGGCGACTGCTTCACTCATCCATAAAAAAACCGACAGGACGCGATGGCTATGTGTTTGAGTAATGCTTTGTGCCTATAATGGCAGCATGCATTGTATCTGTCTTGGGAGTTGAGATGTGTGCTGGGTGAAAACAGGTCTGAGTCAAGGATAATAATATTATAAAGCACCTTAGAGCAGCTATCTGCTGAATGGGGCACTATATAAATGTCACATGTTATGTATATAAACTATACACAATAGTTCTTTATTATCACGTATGGAATAATATACTATATCAGTTGCAAGTTAATGTCTTTCAAAACCTTGCTGTTTATTATGAGTAGTATTTATGAAGATAGTAACCTATTTATTTGTGTTGTTACAGGATCGCTTGATTCTTTTGTTAATAGGCAATGGTGTTAACTGGTTCTTGTAAGTATATGGTGTGTGTGTACCTGTGTGACAAGCCACAATTATGGAACATTTCTGTTGCTGTTTATAGCAGTTTATATGTTGTAAACAGTCACTGTACTGTTATTGTATTTTTCCATCTTTAGAGCCATATTTGGCTGCGTGATTGAGCCACCTGATTTTGCTTCGTATATGCTGAGTATATTCATTATCAACTTAATGATGTACTTTGCTTTCTACATTGTGATGAAGGTAAGTTATTTAGTAATGTCCAAGTCATTTATAATTTGATACTGGTACATGCTATATGTAGTATGCAGAAGTAATAATGTTATGGAAACCTTTATAATGAATTATCATAACTTAGTATTTATTTCATTTTAACCCATGAAAGAATGGATGTATAGATAGATATATAGGTAAATTTGTAGAGAGAGAGAGAGAGGAAGGAGTTGAGAGATAGTAATATGTTTGTTTATTTATTTGTTTATCATACTCATTAGATCCGTAGCGGAGAGAGATTGTTACTCATACCTGTGATCTTTACCCTGATTTCTGTCATACTCTGGGGTTTCTCATTCTTCTTCTTCATGAAGCATGTAGCTTCATGGCAGGTAAGCATTCAGTTAAATCAATGTGTTGTACATCAACTGTACACAATCGTAACTCACGATGATGTTATATTTGTTTCAAGTTGAATATGTATCTTGTTAGGGATGAGTTGAATAATATTATCATAATGTGATATCGATGCTACAATGTTTGGGTCAAAAGGCAAAATTACTTCTGTATTTGTGTAACCTCCTGGGATGATTTCTACCTGGTTATTGCGTTTTATGCTAATTGTCTTTTCCAGCTAACACCGGCACTGTCTCGTGAACATAATGCTCCATGTATGCTGCTGAACTTCTACGATAGCCACGATATATGGCATTTCTTGTCTTCAATGAGTATGTTTTTCTCCTTTAATGTAAGTATCACATCGTTATGATAATGGTCATCATCAACATCCTCATCAGTTGCCTCATCTTTATAAAATTGGTCAACCAGTTAGCAAAACTTGTATCTAAAATTATCACCCGATACTGACTAGTTAGCATATAGTAATCTAATAAGCTTGTTTGTATTTAACTTTACACAAATGTGGTGGTATATAACCCAAGCTACATTTTGACTATACGTTATGACAATTAATTACAGGTAGCCATTGTAATTATAACATAAGCTGACTTACGACCAGATCGACGACTACCTGTTCTTATCAATAATATTTTATTCCGAAAGTACAGATTTTGACTGGTGCCCCCTCACTTCGGTTAATGGGAAAGTATCATGAGAAATGTATAAATCATGAGAATAAAAATGTAATGCTGTCCGTATAAGCTCTATTCACTCTCACGCCGAATGTGTGAGCTGTTAACGTTTCTAGCCTGGGAAGGATCTGTTGATCTATCACAAACAACTCCGTACTCGTGTTTGTTTCCAACAATCAAGTGCTAAATAATTAGCTTCTGTCGCTCAAGGCTATTCTATATAATTACAGATGCTGTTAACGTTGGATGATGATCTGACGGAGATACCGAGAGACACCATCAGAGTTTTCTAACGTTGTTACTGGCCCGATGTTGATAAGTGAGATGTTTAGCGTAATTTTATCATATGTTGCTGTTGTAATGTAAATACTGTTGCTGTGCATATGTTGTATATTTTATACTTCTTCAGGAAAAGGTTGTTTTAAGAGTATGTTATTTATAGATATTAAACAGCTGATGTGCTACTCACTCTCACACACACACACACATCAATCACAATAACACAAGACATAGTACTGGTCACGTTCTGTGATAAAATTGCATTTATTAAAGTGTGTGTGTATATATATATATATATGAGGTTATGCTCCAGTGCACTTGGAACCAATGGTTTCTATATGTTGTTATAAGCTTAACGAACTGAGCAATAATTTTGTTCATCTATCTATACCTGCAGGTTCTTTTGGCATTTTCAAATCTGTAATCTTGCTCTGTTCACAGCTGGAAGTCATCCCCTATCATTTTTCATGACGTAAGTGTTTTTCCCAGTTTTAAGCCTGACAGGTTCATTGTTCTAAATGTCCTTTTATTTGTTTAAATATTGATAATGTGCAGAAATACATATGTATGTATGTATCCATGTGAACAATCAATAAATTACTAAGCAAAACTAGAAGCATTTTCTCAGTTTTATTACATCGTATACGTTAAAACCACCCACAGAAACCTTTTGAATCCGACATATTTGCAACATCCATATTATTATGACTTGAACCATTATACAAGCAGAAAGTTGTTTAACCTGATTAATAGCAGTAATTGGTTAAACTTTTAAGTAATATCTAAACTTCCATAAAACATTTTTATTTACACCAATATCCAGTTATACAACAAGCCAATACCAGCGAATGTACACCATTCATTATATTCTGACAATAATAATAATAATAAAACGTATCTCATTATCATGTGTATATGTCATAGGCACAGCTCTCTCATAATTACCAAAACAATACTTGGTTGACCATTTCAGCAGGTAACCACCACACATACAACCAATAACACAACTTGATGCATGTAGAAGCACATAACAAACATTAGTGAAAACCATTCAAAGATAACATTCTCTGTCCAACCTAGCGTCACGATTAGTGACCTAATAATTGCACTGGTACACACAAAGCTCGCTTAAACCCAATATGTATTGTTTGGGATTCTCCAATGCTAGCGTCAATTGACTGGACTAATTGAAATCAATTTCCTATTCTCCAATAACTTTGTGATAATTCCAGCATTAGACCAATATGATTCCTAACTTCAAAAGTGCTTAAACCTTTCATTCAAAAGAATATTATTCATGGCACCAAACAAATTGACAATTGCAAAATATTTAATGACACTACATTGGTTCCTACCTGGATTTTTCCCAAGCAAAAATGAATGTGTGTATACATAAACTAGAACTAGATGGATTCACATAGAAATGGAGAGAAAGAAATGACCAGCATACTAATCACCTCCCGAAACATCCGTTCACCAACTACAAGAGAACACCAATTTGATTGGTGATATTACATTAGCTCATCATTTCCAAGACGAGTGAGTTCATCTTAATGCTACTGTCCAGAGACATGCTCAGGAAACGTTCTGCTGCTTTGGCGCTCACCGAGCGTAGCGTCGGAATTCGCAGCAAGATTCTTGGGAAACGCTTCGGCTCGCTAGGATACTCAGTCAAGGAATAGATGCGCAATGTATCGAGGAAATGGTTCTGGAGCTCACTGATTGACTTCCTATCCTGAATACCTGTAGCATCTATGGGTAGAAAATTAGAACGGTTACCGTCATAAAAAACATCACCTCTACATTATTATTATTGTATATTACAAATAACTCTAAAATAATAATATCAGCATATGCTCCTTTAATAATTTTTGAGGTACAATTATGTAGCTGCCAACATTTGAAAATTGGAAAGAGTAATAATTTTCGTATTTAACATCATTGGTATTCTCTTGTGAAAGGTTCAATTACTTTTTTCATTTAATCAGATTTCCCCCACATTTAATAACAATTAAGTTAGCACAAGTCTGCAGTTTCAGTACATGATTACCCTACATTTTCACACTATACTAAAATCTTCATAGGATTGCTGTATTATTTATCAGTTGATCAAGTTAAAAAAGGACTAAAAATTCAAATCACATTGTATATAATGTTATTTCAGTTCTAACATTGTATAGTATGGAGTGTCATTTTTTCATGAGTTTTTGATAGGTAGCAAGAAAGTACTGGAATGTTTCCGCCAAGAATATGTTGTGCCTTTGGCACTGAGGGATACTTTGGGCAGACTCAAGCTATTGAGAGTTTTGGTGGATGTGCTGTGACAGAAAGTTTTGATGACAAATGAGAATATTCTTTCACCACCTGCACTGCTGCGAAACAAGATCAAACTGTCCACCATTACATAGGCAAGGATATCAAACTGTGGCTGTCCAGTGCTATTCTTTATCTGTTTCATCAATACAAACCAAATAAATTACCTTATTCTATTATAATATAATTAAAACTAAGGTAGGTCATCATGAATTGATCACAACAAACACACATCTCCATGTATTATCAATGACACATACAGATTGAATGATTCTAATAGGAATTTGAGAAAGAACTGCAGCAAGGACAGGTTATCACTGGTATTTTGGTTCAGTTGCTAAAATCCCACATTATTGCCCAAGTTACGTAAATAGACATATCTAAATGTCATTGAATCCATCAGTGGCTACACTGACTAGTTGGTTTTGCATCTGACTGGCAATGTAAGTTGAATCATCACTGGCTAATATTACCACAAGAACATTTGTTTTTGTGCGATCACTGCCATATTTTTCCGTTATCTCTGTATCAGGAAACATCATACAAAAGAGGGGATCTCCTGCATAGCTAAAATGCACCCCCCACATCATTCTGGGCCTTCCTAGAAAAAAATGCGCCGGCCCAGCAGACTTTCAAGTCATGTGGTCTAGGGTAACTGCCACGTGATACAATGTGCATCTAAGACAGTGACAGAACTGCACTGCGTGGAACTATTACGGAAAAGGCAGATTTATTGTAGTTTTCGGAGTACAGGCGTAATGGAGTAATGAAGAACAGAAAATCGTAATGATTCCTCAGAAATCTTAATGGCTGGCAGCACTTCAATTACAGATAACAAGTCCTTACCTGGATATGTCAGTATGATGGCATTCAGAATACAGAATTCTGTAAGATCCATGTTGATCTCCCTGAGACTGTTGACAAAATCCAATGTGTACGATATTAAATCTTTGCCCCAGCCAATGTCAACACCCTCATCTGCTGACATCAGGACACTGTCAGCAAACCGCACTTTGTAGACAAGGTCCATAGATCTAAAATATAACATCACAGCTTATTGTAATTTCGTTTTGGCTTCTGAATGAAAAGCATTCAACCAAAGCATCTGACTCTGATAACCAAAACTATTAATAATACATTGTGCAAGTCTATGTTGTACATTTTTAATTTCTTAACTCCATAAAAGATCCTCTAGTTTCCCAATTTTCTAAGACAACACATCATAATGAATGACAAAAAACTCCTATGGATATTTCCTTATAACAAGGGAGATGAAAGTGGCTTTTAAAGAAAAACAGCTGAAGATTTAAGCTAGCAAATTATAAATGATGTTACAAATTTGGCACCTAGAACTGATCATTCATTGTGGCCATCTCAGGTATCAGCAATACACGATGCAGCAACGAATGCGACACCTATCATCCCTCACTTAAACTTGACTGCTATGTAGAAAATGCTGTCAAGGGAATATACTAACAGTGCCCCAAGTTTGAGATTTTACAACATTGTGTTAAATTGTTTTATGAGTTCATTTTTATCAGTTCATTTTAATAGCAAGATGGAAATATCTGTTCTATATAATATGAGCCTATAAAACAGGCTAACATTTTCATCATAGATTTGGTAGAAATCCACTGAACAGTGGAAATTTCTCAAACAAGCACAAGCTGTATTCCATTTAGTTCTGACAACTGACCTGTATGCCAAACGAAGAACATTAAGTTCCATGAAGGATGACTTCAGCAATGCCATCTGGTCTTCAATAAGCAGCTCAGGGAAGCCTATTCATGGAGAAGGGAGATAAAAGTACCCACCAAAATGAGTCAAAAATAATCATGGATGATTTCTATAACATGTCTCCTAACTTTGCTGATAAAGGTAATACCATGTTATTTGACTAATTATAAATATGTCCAGTTGTACAGTAAATAGGGTTAAATAATTGCCTGGAAAAGCTCACTAGTACCATTAGCTGTTTGCAAATAAAATGTTTTCATTTAGCAAAGATAGACAAATAATGCTAACCACATTTGAAATTTAATACAAAATAAGGCAATCTCTTACGATATATCATAACGGTGAACTCATCAAAGACATAAAATACATCTAACATTAAGAACAAATGTCTAATTTAAAAGAAAGTTAATTTATATCTCATATAAAAAATCAGGCCATGACACTGCATTAGAAAAACTCTTTGGACATATGGGTCTAGGGCTGCTCCATAGTGAAACATCCCATAAATACGGTTATCAATCTGGTTTTAAACCAGATCTGGAGCTTTGAAGTACAGTAATTCATCCACTGCACTATTGGACTGATGTCATGATATAATTAGGAAGTTCTTGTTTGGCAAATTATTCTCCATATCACTGAGTTGAACTGTTTAACGTCAGCTCTGGTCAAACATGGAACATATGGCCAAGAGGTGACATCCTGGGAAAACAACTCACAATCACAGGTATGAGGCAGATTTGAACCTAGAACTTGAAAGTTTGGCAGCACAGTGCTCTAACTACTGCGTCATCAGTGTGCCATCTCCAAATTATTTATCTAAATCCGACATGAGAGAAATGCTTTGCATTGTTTAACATTAATATGGCTTATGTGCATGAACATTACTGATATATGGCTTATGTATGTGACCATTATTGTTATATGGCTTACGCATGTGAAAATTACTGATATATGGCTTACGTATGCGACCATTACTGATATACGGCTTATGTATGTGATCGTTGCTGACATCTATAAATTCCAGTCTGGACAATCTGAAGTAGATTCACCCAACATACTGAACCAAAAATGACGACATTCAGCACACACCTACTAGAACATTACCACCGATCCAATCAGAGAATTATTAATGCCATGCTAACCTGGTACCTTCCTCGCCCATTCAATAATCATTCTCAGCTCCATGTAGCCATACTGCATTAGGTCATTGATGTTCATCGTATCCACGTCTGACCGAGCGCCCAATGAGAACACTTCTGCAACAACAAACACGACGTTGGTCCAATACTTAATGCATTCAAACTGTGCTTTAAAACCTAGCTATTTCAAACAGCTTTTACGCTAGTCTAGTAGTCGCACGTAATTATGCTTGTTTTTATCATGTACTCTGTTTGTTAAACACATTGCAAACTTGATTTTTCCCAACCTTTATTGTAAAGTACGTCAGAAAAGTCTGTTGATTAGTGTGCTACGTAAATGTTGTATTATCGATATTATTAGGAGTTTTATCAGCGTGGTTATCGTCTATAAATAAGCAAAATAATATACATTCACACAGACAAAACATTCCAACATTCGACAAATTTGAAATCAGAGACAGTAAGGAATAGCTCATAATTAATAACAAACTAGAAAAGAGAAGTTCTTCAGTAAGAAGACATCTTTTAGCCTAAATAGAACAGACTGATTTCATTTCAAACTTTACACCTGGAGCTTACATATGGCTCATAGCACAAGACATCTCATAGGGCTCTCGGCTCCAGAATGCATGTTCTGGTGGGTTCTAGTAGATCAGTGTACATAACACAAATATCCAACAGAAACAGATTGACCATCTGTAGCAAAAGTTAATTATATTAAATGATTTAACATAAATTCTTAACACCAACTAGCTGACACTATAATCCTTTGATACATAAAAACTGCTATCATTTACCTCCTGTAGGCGGTACAAGGTCAGGCTGTGCATCAACCAGCTTTCCTATAAAATCTTCATTGTTTCTTGTTTCAGGTGGCAGCTGTAGTGTTCGG
The DNA here is from genome assembly GCA_025642065.1 of Paralvinella palmiformis. Lineage (NCBI taxonomy): Eukaryota > Metazoa > Annelida > Polychaeta > Terebellida > Alvinellidae > Paralvinella > Paralvinella palmiformis. The sequence continues at coordinate 1,670,680 of JAODUP010000005.1, read as the reverse complement.
TAAATGTTGGCATTCGCCATTGTCTCATCAGTTTTCTGGCGTTTAAGACGATGTTTCCCACCTGGTGACCTGTCTTCACGCACAGCTGTACAAAGTGAGATAAAACCAGTAAAAGCTTAAAACTGCTCCATATTTACCGAAATGGTTATTCACATTGTAACCCGTATTATAAATCATTTTGAATTTTTTATGGATAAAAATATTCTCCTTGTTTCACATTCAATTAACTTGTTCAACCTACACTTATTTTGAGTATGACTTCAGTAAAATACACTACTGATCATAAGTATTGTCACACTGTTCCAAACAATATTCTAATTTATCAGATAATGTCATAAACTTGATTGATAAAGCTAAGATTTTCATAATAATTTTATTTAATTGCAGACACACAGCATATGAGAAACACACATGAAGTGCTTCAAAGTAACCGGAAACAGATTACTTATAAATGAAACGACCGTAGTAAAAAGAATTTCCACACAATCATTATGATAAAGACAGATCACTCTGTAGTTTTAGTGAATGGACTAACCTTCTCGTTTCATACCAACAGCAATGCACTTCTGAAAGCGACAGTACTGGCAGTTGTTTCTCGTGTATTTATTGATAACGCAGTCCTTATTCTCCTTACATGTATAGTTCAGATTCTTCTGAACTGTTCGCTTAAAGAAACCTTTGCAGCCCTCACAACTGAACACAGAATAGTGATATCCAGACCCCTTGTCATTGCAGATTAAACAGAATGGCAAATCCTTCGCATCGAGCACATTGTACCCAGAGACAAATTCTGAATCAGCAGTGGCTGGCGGGACAATCGTTTCCGTTGTCTCTGTCTGATCATCTGCACTCACTGTCATAATGTTCTCAGATCTCACAGACAGATCCTCGGTCTCAAATGCTTCTTCCTTTGCCAGAATCACATCTGGCTGAGGATTTGACTGGAAGTAATCATGTCCCATCTGTCTGGAGACAACATCTGGCATAATAGAGACCTGGGTGTCACTGATTCTGGCCACGTCTTCTTGTGGCTGTTTAAATGAAGAAGCATCTGCCTGCTCCATCTTTCACATTCCAGAAAGCCTAAGCTGCAGACAGTAACTAGCTTTGGTTCACCTATGTATGTTCACCTGCAGTGAATAAAACAAACAGTTTAATGAAAACATTAAATACAGGCACAGGTATTTCAAATTATTTTGCTTAACATCATAAATCAAAAAATAGTTTTGGCTAGTATATATCTACACTGATTGACATATGAATACAGTATACATATTTTCTTTTGATTTAATTTTTTCAAAATAAAGTGGGACAGTGCTAAAAAATAACTTACAACCAACAAAAACACAAAGTGCATAGACTTTAAAATGTTTACAACAGGTTCTCTATAAGAATGACAACAATTTAATTTCAGTGTTTGTAAATGTGTGAAAATGGTCCCATGTTCCAATATTGAAGTTTCTAATTTTACAAGAATGTGGAAGAATTATGGTATAGAACAAAATCTCATAAATTAATTTGTGCTGTTCAGAGACATTCCAACATTTAGTTGTTAGTGTCCAAGTTTAGAGGCTAGCTAAACTTTCTTTATTACTAACACTGAAAACGAATACAATGGTCATTAAGTCTTAGCAGGAAATAAGATAAAAACGACTGGTAATATACTATAATTACCCAAACTAATTTCCGACAATTGGAGAAATCAGATGGTGTTAAGCCAATTTGGAAATGTTTTTGGAAACCCATTTTAAAATTAAATAAAAAAATAACATGTCATCAAAATGCATATATATATATATATATAATTGGTGAATTTTACGAATGAGTGACAAAAAAAACTGTAAACTTTAATTTTTAAGGCAGGAACTTATAAGTGAACCACTGTGTACTGTGGTTGTAAGTCAGCAAACAGTTAAGATTAGCAGCAGTGAATCTGGGCATGTTTACTGGGGTTCATGACTAATCTGCAATCATACGTTATATTTTAGATCTTGATAACAGTACAGGGACTCCAGTGATAAATCGGCTAAAGTGATGAATGGTCTCGGAACCTAACCATAGATGTCACAGTCACACTTCTATTACAAAGTGTTTGACCTAGTTTTTCTTTGGCATGCTCTCATATTTCTCTGGGGGAAAGCATGTGTGGGTGTGGCATCGGCTTTGCAGAATGTGCTGTGGATTGGCTTCTGCCAGCTAAATTTGTTCTGCAGTTTCATGTCAGAGTATCTAATGGTCTCAGTGGTTTTGAGAGTATGACCGTCCGGAAAGACATTGGTTTTGTTGGTGACTCAAAGAAGCAGGAATCTTTTGGGGTGAAATTCCATGAGCCATTTTTTTCACCCAGCATCACAGTATGTTGAGGTCATCTTGCAGCAGAGCTCTCTATATTTCGATGAAAAATACAATCATCTGTGAACAGCCCAGCACTTGAGGTGACCCCTTGGTGTAGGTCAGTGATGACCATTAAGAACAACAGTGGCCCCAGTACAATTCCATGGAGTACTTCCAACTTGCCGTTTGAGTAGCTGTCTATAGACCATACCCCTATTAGCATCTGGTGGTGACTTTTGGAAGCAAGCACTCGGGTAACAAATAACAACTCACACATGTCATCACAACGAGAAGTACATGTTTGTATTGTTTGAGACAAACTGATTGTCTTGTTTATTTTCTTTTGTTAGTGTATTAAATTAGTTTAGTGAAATATCACCGGACTTGTGTCAATTGATTGGCTACAAGTAACTAAGGAGAGAACTTGGTTACACTTACTAGCATTCAAATGATATGTAATTTAATAATACCTATACCACAAAGTGGTGGCTGCAACACTAAATGCACAATCACCAAATGACCAGTTCACACAGATATTCTGGCACCATATCATTAATAGATTTATAAGTTATTAATAAAATCTTGAAATCGATATGTTGGCTAACAGGTAGCCAATGAAGTTTTCGAGTATTTGTCACTATGCAAGCTGCACTATTCTGCATTCGCTAAAGGTGATTGATGTTATAATCAGATATGCCATATAACAGAGAGTTACAATTGTCTATACGAGATGTAACAAAGGCATGGACTATAGTTACAAGTGTTTCTCGTGTCAAGAAGGCTTTTAAACAGTGGATGTTCTTAAGATGGTAGTAGGCAGCTCGGCATACGGATGTGACATGTTCATGCATGTTAATACATTGGTCAAAAATAACCCCTAGATTTTTACTGACCCAGTAGGGGTATTCGAAGAATGCCATTTTGGGGTTTCTTCCATTTCTTCCCAAAACAGAAGGGAAGAAAATATTTCTTCCATAACGAAAAAACCCAGTTTTTACCATGGAGGAATACGTCAATGGAAGAAACATGCCAACCCTGCAAGAGTATTAGCCAAAAAGGAATCTATATACTGCTTGGGCTGTTCATGTCATATAATTCACAACTGTACAAATCATAGTAGCAGTGCCTTTTCAAAGGTAAAAAAACTTGATATTGGAGATCGCTGTGTGGATATTTTCTTTTGGTTTGACTATTCAACAAAAAGGAAAAATCTGTTGGTGGAGTACTGTGAATTTTGTGACACTGAATATAGAAAGATATTGATATATATATATATATATATATATATATATATAAGCGTGCACTGGTTGAACCTTGAAATAGTAGTTGAGTGCATTTTAAGGCAATACGATGGACTAAAATGCTATTTTCTCTTAGTGAATGATGGAACATCTAGGCTTCAGAGATTGAAAAAGCATTTTGATGATCCTATGACACAAGTGTACTTGATGTTTTACCAAGCCATTCTACCAATGTTTACTCATATCAACCTTTTGCTTCAGAGGAATGCACCCATGATCCACATAATTCAAGATACACTATTTTCATTAATCAGGAAAATACTGAAAATTCATTAAGCCTGAACTGTTGGCAGTACCCAATGAGCAAATGGTTCTGTTAAAATTCTCAAAACCAAGTCGAGAACTCCAACTTGTTCACGTTTTTTCATGTCAGATACAGTTGCACCAAGGCTTATCTCTAGATTTTGCAGTGCTGTACGTGACTTCTCCACTACTGCAGTGACATCCATGATAAAAAAAGCTTCCCTCTGACTCATCTGGTTTTAAAACATGCCAAATTTGTAAACTATGAATCAAGACTTAATGGACATGTTTCCTCAGCAGAGTTCTTCATAAACAGGTATCAAACTTTCTTTGAAAACTTCAACTTGGATTATCTCCATAATGAATTTGTTGCATACAAAACTTTGGCAGACTTACCTCCTGCAGTTGTTAAGCTAGCTAAGGTAACTGAAACCAAAGGTCAGAATTTCTTGAGAATGGATGTTATTTGGGACCACTTGTCAAAACTCAAAGATCTATCTGAAAACTTCAAATTCCCACTGCTCTCAAAAGTGGCAAAACTTGTTTTGACTATACCCCACAGCCATACAGATGCTGAACGGGTGTTCAATAAGATAAACAAGAACAAAGTCAAGACCAGGGCAGAGTTGGCACTGGAAGGGAGCCTGTCATCCATTGTGACTTGCAGTCAACCAATTCTTAGAAGAGCCCTGCTATGAATTCAAATATTCAGAGAACCAAATTCTTGAGATTGAATATTGATAAATTAAAATGGGATGAACATATTAATACGATGAAAAAGAAAATATCAATATAATTCTTTACATATCATGCCAAAAAGACACTTAAGTATACTTTATTACTCTCTCATATATCCATACTTAACTTATGGCATTATATTATGGGGAGCAGCATGTCATGTTAATTTATCAAAATTGATCTTAAATACCAAAAAAGGTCAGAATCATTACAGGAGCACACTATAGGGCACATACAGCACCAATATTTAAACACCTTTACTTTCTCAAATTAGTAGACTTGTATCAATTACAAGTTACCAAATATGTACTATAATTTCATAAGGACTTATTGCCATCTTCATTAAAAGACATATTTACATTATCACAAAATAAACATGGTCACAATACCAGACACTCGACAGCATACAAATTAATGGTGCAAAAAACACGCACCTTGGCTGCGTGCCAAAGCATCATCCAAATGGGTCCTCAAACATGGAACCTTTTACCGCATGATAGCTACATGTGAAACTCATTACTCATATCTTGTGTGAGTTTCTAATCCAGATTCAAACGATCCACACCGGAGGGCTACAATGACTAATCCTATTTTCTTTCGCCCATGTATTTATAGTGCTGCATATTCTTTTAATGAGTGGGACAGGTGTATGGGGAATACACCAGGGCGGCAGCAACAGATTTACAGAATAAATCAGTATGTATCACGTCAAATTGACTACAATACTGCAGCTTTAGTAAATACATAAGGTGTCCAGTAGCCGGCAGTTTGTTATATTTTACCGGATATTCAGGGAGGTGCGCATGCTTAGTTAATCTTAACTAACAGCACTACTAGTATAAATACAAAACTGCCTAATAATAAAATACTGTTAATAAAAGACCGAATAGACGTCGACAAGTCACAACACAATAAAGTCATAACACAATAAAGTCATAACACAATAAAGTCATAACACAATAAAGACATTTAACTGATCAACTGAATCTTCTGAGTTCACTAGATATAGACCTCTAGATGTAGTAGATCTAGACTAGCAGTCTAGCAGTGAGTGAGTAAGTGAATCTAGCTTCACTACAGTCACTGAGCGAATCCAAATCCAATACCATGACAGAAGCCTTTCGTAGATGGACTACTTTACCTGGTTCCCAGAAAAATTTACATTCTATAATGTTACAAATACCATTATTGCAGGTGTAGTATTAAAGACATAGCACATATTACAGGGATTAAGCTAAACATTACTTACACAGCATTAACAACTCCCAAAACCAACACTACTTCTAAAATAGAATTGCAAACGATTAATGCGGGGCAGATGATATATGACGAACTGGTATCGTGGAACGTTTGTGATGTCAGAGCCATTGAGAAACGGAGCATAGCACATGGCTATGCCTCAGTATATTACTAAATGCTATTATTTCATCATTATTACGTGTGGCTAAATTATGTGGGATACTCTCATGGTTGTGAGTATTTTGTCAAGACAATAAAGCTAAATTAAATTATTTATTTAAAATATAAATGGTAGTATCCACTTTTGACCGATTACAATACACAGTAATTTATTATAAATGCATACTTGATAGTAGTCCTTTTTAATAAATAATATAAAATAATCCAAGTCGTATCATCAAGCTAGCTATAATTTTAACAAATGAACGAGTTTAACACCAGACTCCCACCGATTTAGTCCGCATTGAGTAGTTCACCATTTACAATAATTGAATAAGGTCAAGGAACATTTAGGCCCTATAGAAGTCATTCGAGCTGGTGGTAGAACTGTCATTGTGTTGTGAATATAACATCTAATCATCTGTGGCATCTTTGCCCGTAGGCTGATTCATTTTATTATTTTATACATGTAAAAGTATATATATCATGGATCAAAATACACAGTAGATAAAATAAAACTTGTCCTGCAATTTGGACAAGGACAACACAGCCAATACACATTGAAGTTGAATAACCAAAATAGGCAATAACCTTAGGATTAGGGAATTGAGGCCGAACTGTTATCTTTAATGTGCCATCTTCTACTCTGTTCTAGATCGTCTCTAGACTAACCTAGTGCACGGAGTCTACAGATAACGAGTGTTTGGCATTTTAAAAGGGAAACATCTACATTCCGGTAATGGCTAATGCAGTTTGGTTGTTACAACATTGAGGTTTTCAATCTGACTCATACCTACGTTTGTGCGATTTGTTTCCCTTGGAAATCTCACTTTGACCCTATGTCATAAATGTGATCAGCGCAGAATCTTTTGGAAAGATACAATCATTCAGCTGAAATGCTAGTCTCAGTCTCTGTGTAATATAAAATAAATTGCTGAAAGATTCCAGTATTTATCGTTAGTGAAAAGTTGCCATCTCCTATTAACAGTGGGCGCCATAGCCGTTTCTAACCCGAGACTGCAGTTAGTCCATAGAAATTGGTCAGTTATAATTTTAAACCAGGATTCCTATGGATTAGGTCACTTCGATTTGAAACATAACGTATGAATGTTATGCCATGTATTAACATTAATGTGAACTTCACTAAAACCACTACTGTGATTATGCACATGTTTGTGATATAATTATTATGTAATTTCTGTCTACTTGAATGATAGTGACCGTACAATCAATACCTCATTTTATTTTGTCTGTGCAATATGACGGATGACTACAACAATTGTGTCTAATAGGCAATATAGACACTGTGGCTCACCATGAGGTAAACCATGTTCCTTAAAGGCCATCTGGAATTGCAGTCCAAAATATATATTGTATTCTTGCGGATCATCTGATCATATTGTACTGGGATCCTAGATAGTGTTTGAAATATGGTAGAGACGACATTGATAATCACAAATCTCCAATAAGCGACGCTGTTGCGATGAACCCTGATATAAAATTTTAAGGACAGCCTCTGACAAAACTTGCCACTCAAGACGAGGTACGTGATATTATCGTTAAGTCTCCCTCAAAAACTTGTGAACTAGACCCATTACCTACATACCTGTTGAAATAAGTGCTGCTTTCTTTCAAAATGGCCAATATTAGACTACTGCTGAAGAAGTTAAATCTGGATAAAGAGGAATTGAAAAATTACCGCCCAGTGTCTAATCTGCCTTTCTTGTCGAAGATCCTGAAGAAGCTGGTTGCTAAGCGGTTGGAGACCCATTTGAGTAGTCACAGAATGCATGATAATCTTCAGTTACCTTACCGTACCGGTCACTCTACAGAGACCGCGCTCCTGAAGGTCCATCATGACATTGCTGAAGCTTTAGATAAGAAGTGTATGGCAGCATTAGTTCTGCTTGACTTATCTGCTGCTTTCGATGTCATAGATCACAAGAGCCTTCAAACGCCCCTTGAACATTCGTTTGGAGTAACCGGAAGTGCCCTCTCCTGGATCATGTCTTATCTGAGTGACAAATCTCAGTGTGTTGCCATAGGAATGACGACATCAGAAGGTACGTGCCTGAATTTTGGGGTGCCACAAGGATCGGTACTTGAACCACGTAAGTACTGTTTGTATTCAAAACCAATTGGTGCGATATGTAGCCGACTTAATTTGTTCTACCACTGTTATATAGATGATACCCAGGTTTATATGGCGATCATGCACAAAACAACTTGGTCCTACGTTGCAAAGGTATTGGGAGCTTGCTTGGCTGAAATCAGTACTTGGATGAGTGCAAACATGCTTAAGTTAAACGAGGAAAAGACAGAGCTCATTATCTTTAACCCAAGACATCAGGTTGGGATGAATGAGGAATTACGGCTTCAGACAGGTAATAATACTGTTTCTGTAGCATCGTCAGTAAAGAACTTAGGAGTATATTTTGATACATCCCTGAACATGGAGAGGCAAGTAAATGCAATATCCAAAGCCTGTTATTACCAAATTCGTAATATTGGTCATATCAGGCGGTACATCACATTGGATGCTTGCAAAGCACTGGCACACGCCCTGATAACTTCTCGGCTAGATAACTTCTCGGCCCAATCACACGGATGACACGGCTACAGAAAGTACAGAATTCTTCTGCCAGGTTAGTCACTCGCACCCATAAAAGAGAACATATAACACCAGTCTTGAACTCCCTGCATTGGCTTCCGGTTATATATAGGTCGCAGTACAAGAATTTGATGTACACTTTTAAGGCACTTCAAGGGACTGCCCCTCAGTACTTAGAGGAACTTGTCGTACCGTATCAGCCGACAAGGTCTCTACGGTCTGAGTCTGGAGCATTCTTAGCTGTACCAACAACACGTGGAGTGACATACGGTAATAGATGTTTCAGAAAGGCTGCTGCAACCTTATATGGAATAATCTTCCAATAACCATCAGAAAGTGCAAGACCCTTGATACCTTCAAAAAGAAGATAACAACTAATCTTTTTGTTTCACCTTTTCATAGTTGAATATATTATGTATTTGGCTGGAAAGAATTATGTATTTTTAAAGATGTAAATATGTTACATCCATATGAATTATTTATTGTCAAGCGCCTTAGATTAACCTTCTTAAAGGTTATATGGGACTCTATATAAATTTCGTTTATTATTATTATTATTATATAGAAGTAAATATGAATTGTTTTCATGTGTGGCGTGATTACATAATTGGATCGTTTCTAGCGGTCTGCCGCCTGTTTATATTTGAATATGTTCTCAGCGTGGATTCTTTTGATACAACTTATGGAATATGGAATCAATGAAACTAGAGGGGTGTTCTAATGTTATTGATATCTTTGTCTACATGTATTAAACCGTCCACTGCATGTGCCTATGTAGATCTAGATCCACCACTTCCTACATCTCAACATGAACTGTCAATATATAGCAAGCTTCAAATAAATTAGCGGTCCCCCATTGACATTACATAGTAGTTATGTATGAGTAAATGTGATTAAAAATGTAAGTGTACTTTGAAATGTACTCATATATGTACATTGATAAAATAAGTACTCATACCTGTACTCATAAAAACCATGTACTCGTACATGTACTCGAGTACTTTCCAATGTACTCGGCTCCAACCCTGGCTGTTTCTAACCAGAGATCGCAGTTCGAAACCGATGCAACGCATTTCGCCTGGATCGATCTATATTATCCAATTGAACACGAGTGTAAAATATATATATATATATATATATATATATATATATATGTACGGTGTGTGCGTGTCACTAGCTGTATACCAGCAGACCTATCAGAATTATAAAATTAAACTTGGCTAGTACGTACAGTACTAGTACTGACCTGATATCGTACTGGTTCTGTTTTTATACTAATTCAGTTTAATTTTTATATTAGTTTCATTGGAATGACCATTTACGAGCACATACTGTTAACCACTAAGTCCTAGTTTGAATCCCTTAATGTTATTTGGGTTTGTGGTATGTTTCCATAGAGTTTCACCTTCAAATATATTTTCTTGGTTTGACCAGGCTGTGCCAAGGCTAAATAATCAGACCTTAGCGTAATAAAATATCACCTCTGTGCTACTGTCCCAGTATTGACATGTATACATGTTTAACAAATGAAAATGAAATTATGTTTTTGTTGTTGTTGTAATAATACTCAGTAACATTTACACACACACACACACACACACACATATATATATATATATATATATATATATATCTTAGTACTAATGAATCCTGTTAAGAAAAAAACACTTACCATCACATAAAATTACAAATTCAGTTATTATCATTGACAGCAAAACGTGGCTAAGACTACAGGACTGGTTGGTTGACTATATGGAAGAGTGGTTCTTTTCATTATATACTGCTATTTCAGCTTTCAAATCAGAGTTTCATACACATATAAAATAAATGTCAAATTGCCACCAAGTTTGCCTTCTGAAAGAAACCCCTGGTGAGGGCATTTACCTGATATATCGCCACTCATCTTTAATCTGGTCTGACTCATCAATCACATGGCTGCTTCTTCAACAGGAGGAAACTTAACCTGCCAGATATCTAATGTGGCCTAATATATATATATATATATATATATATATATATGCATGTACCATTGTTTTTTTAAAGTGGGTTTTTGTCCGAGTGGGGTTTTGTCCGATGGGGTTTTGTCCGGTGGGGTTTTGTCCATTTACCGATGCCACTGTAAGCAGATATCGCACTGTATGGCTTGTTGTCTCGACCCAACCTCGGTTGCACACGAAATACATGGAAAATCCGACATCTTTATTCGCATTGAATTTAACAGTAACTTATCGTATCTTAACAGTAGAACATCTAAGGCGTTTATGCAAATCCTACCGAAGAGTTGTGGTAGAAATAACAATAATTCTGAGGATATCACTGTATTGTTTGGAGCCACTGGTGTGTGTCACTTTTGGGTTAAATAGAATTAAACCATTTCAATATACCCAAATCTAATATGCAGTAGCAAATCACCAGACATATATGTACATAGCCCAAACTCGCGCTAAATACTAGATATGGGCCAGTTAACTATCTATCAATTGATATTTTCTATGTCAAGTATGCAGTTGGGTCGCATATGTAGTTTGGCACCACGTTGCGTATTTTGATACTTTGTAGTCTGTTTTTTCAGCGCGACATTTTTTTATCTTAATAAAGAGAATTTTTCAATAAGTCTGACTTTTTAAATACAATCAGAAATTATATTATATTTGTCCGGTGAGCATTTGCCTGGTGGTTTTATCATTTATCATTGGGCTGAGCTGTCTCATCTCAAAAATACGAAGTGTCTATTTATCTTCATTATTCAGAAACTGTAAATATTATTTAATATTATTTAATTACACAATGTACAAACACAAATGCAAACATAAATTTTATCTGATGCCGTTAAAACAACATGACAGGAACTAAAACATGTTTAACACACACATTTACATTTGTCAGAATATGCACACTTCTATCTGTTTGAAAATTAGTATTGCATCACTGTATTCTATTGAACATGCTTTTGACAAATGCCACCAACAATTATCAATCAATTGATATTTGGTCTTTCAATCATGCCAGTGTTTGGCCTACGTTTGATGCTAGCTCCACCCAACTGATTCGATGTTGCGCATTACTACAACACACCGTTGTCGTATCATTTATCATTGGGCCGAGCTGTCTCGTCAGCGGGGCCGAGCTGTCTCATAACGGGGACGAGTTGTCTTGGACAACTCGGCCCTGGCCGAGCTGTCTGGGCCGAGTTGTCACTTGGGCCGAGCTGTCTAGCATTCATGATAGATATATACTACTTCGCAGATAATAGATTATATAGTGCGCATTAAGATTATCGCAAATGGACGAATTCACCTAGCTTTCACCGAGCACTCGTTGTTACACTGTTTGCGCATGCGCGCGCATTGAACCCTGGGAGAATGGCAAGTCGAGAAGTAAACAAATACAGCCTTGACCCCACAAACGGAAAAAAAAGTCTCATATGGGCTCATAAGAGTCTTAGTGAAACGATACCATGGCATGATTTCTTAAGATCGTTTATTGTTGTTATTTGCTTATATGGGCCTTTTGCCCTGCCCTGATCAGCTATGTTTGGTCATGGCGGCCCAATCAAACGCCACTGAGTGCACGGTCTAGTTTGAGTTCAGGTCGATCAGGTAAACTTTTTTTATACGATGTAAAATACGTGGCAGAAAATTCAGTTGAATGCATATAGAGGTACGTAAAATACCAAGATAAAATGTAATAATAATGGCCGAAATGGCAGATTTGTACGTGGCTGGCAACCTCAAATGAAGGAGACGCATATGCTCAGTAATTTATAGCTTCCACACGGAGACTAATTCTAAATAAATTTAGAATATATGGCATGTTCGGTGGAGAAAACCATGCCAGTCGCTTGGCTGGATGAAAAACTCCTACTATTCTGCCATGGCCGAGGCGCGAAATTGCGACCTCCCGCACAGAATAATCATAGCCATAGGTAAATAGTCTCGCACTCTACCCATCTGCAAGCTTTATGTTAAGGGTGAATGCATTATGCAAGCAATGCTTCAAGCATCCCCCTTTACAAAATTTTATATGCGTTTGCTTTCATTAAAACGATCTATTATTAATGTTGCAATAAACAGTACATTATGTCACAAGTACAGTTTATTTGACCTGCTGATATACAAGGAAGCGCAATTTATCTCGTATCTTTGTGGTCGATGTTCCCCTGTTGCATAGATCTATATAAGTAAATTAGAACATTGTTCATAGAAAAAATGTAAATCAGATAAATCGCACACGCACATCCATTTATAAAATGCGAAATCAGATTGTACTTCTGGTTTGTTCAGATTATGAGGTGGGACATTAATTTACTAAACACTAGTCTAGTGTGCTCATTATCTCTAACTCATTCATTCCGTGACCCCTGTATACAACCCCAATCTATCAGCGTTGTAAATTAATTAATTGGTCCAGATACTTGAGACAATTTAGATTCCATTGGGTCCTGTGTTTGGATTCCAGAGTGAGTGTTTTGGACCAGTTATTTGAATCTATACTATATGCCTAGATTTATTTCGCATTATAGTCTAACCTTTCAACCCTATGTTCGGTCTATTAAGGCATAAATGAAGGTCATGGCCACGTAATGTTCGGTTATTATCTAATTTGTAGCATTTTTGTTGTTGTATTATATCCGTTGAAAACGAATAAAAAATAATTAATTAAAAAATCCCATCAATTAATGAAAAACCAAGGCACAACAACACAACAAGATCACACGACATAACACCAAAGAATATTTATAACAAGATGTGTTACTTCGCGTTTTAACATGGGACGCCATTTTGAATTCATGGAGCGCCAGGGCCCTAGCGACCGGAGGTAGATTGTCACGGACATCTCCTTTCGTTAACATGGCGTCTAATGGCACTGGTTCATTCTGGGCCACTTTCGGCTGCAGTAACAGAAAAAGTATGCACAAATAAAGATATCCCCGAAAGGAAAGCTAGTGTAAAAAATTTGATATGATCTGGCTTTAAAAAAATAAAGGATCTATCTAGATCTATATTTGTTTCAGAATAATATCAACTTATTAATCACAAAATGGGTATGTAAGATATACATAAGCTTACAGTTACATGTACTGGAACCACTGAAGATGTTATGGGCGGAAGGTATATTTTACTTTATTATTGTTAATAAAATAATTGGACTTCTAAAATTAAATTACTATAATCAGATAATTTTTCCCTAATTACAATAATTATAAGTAGCTGAGTATTTACATGATCACCTGCATCCATATTTATTTTTTAAACGTAAGCAATTGGTACTTATTGATATATATGGACTTCTATTTATAATTTAAATGTTATGAAATTAATTATTAAATACCTCAACTAGTGGTAGAAACATTCATTTTGTTATTTTTTTCTATTGACAGAAGTAAAAGATGGGTTATTAATTGTTGTCGTTCAGATATATGATGAGGAAAGGTTTAAATTACTTGAATACTAATTGTAGAATATATGATATGAATTTCACTGAAACGGAATTCATGAACAAGACAACTTATCTAGAATGCTATTCCAACTATTTTTGATGTACCAAATCCACCGCATGCATCCACTGAAATCAAAGAGGAAGGTGTTAACAGATAGGAGATCTATACGGGAGACAGGGCCAGCTGTGATGGTAATTAATATTTATAAATAGTAATGATGGTGAAAATTGGTATTATAAAATTAATTAAATAAGAAACAAGGCATCAAACCCATGAAATTTTGTCAGCCCATTTCATATCTTAATACAAAAAAGAATTACCAGCACCTGAATTGGTACTTGAATGTTCAGCTCATGTGCTTTAATTGGAATACTTCTCTTCATAACTTAAATGCATATCAAATCAAATTCTTTAACCAACTTAGAAAAAATGAAAACATGTGTTTATACATTGTGTATGCACTTAATGTTCAAGTCATTATTTTACAAGGTATTATTCTGTTTCAGTCCTTGAAGTTCTATGATGATGAGATACCATGTAAACAGGCTAATCTCTTGTATACAGATTTACTAGTGTTATCTGTTACAGTAGTCAATGCATGTGTCTATTACATCTCTGGGTATATTCTGTCTAACTTTAAACAGTTCACTGATCTGGACTAAATGTCATATTTTTGTAGTAGTGGTTGTTTAGACCTGGAAGCAATTTGGGTTATTCTGTCCATTTGATAACAAATGACTGATTGTAACTGTAGATGAACCCGCTGGCACAAGAGATTTGATGCTGCTTATTGTATGAAAGTACTAATTTCTCTATCTCAAACATAAACATTGTTAATATTCCATGTATATTCTCTTTGTTCTCAGCTGGGCAGGTCTATATTGCATGGTCTATATTATTGAGGTGTAGACTTTAAATGAACTTATAATTTTTTTAGTTAATATATGATAAACGGACATGATGAATATATGGTGAATTGTGTTATGGTTGCGTTATAATAGCTGTATATATCATTATATGTATATATCCAAATAAATTAAAATTTATGGACTATGATAAACTGACATGATGAAAGTATGTTTATATGCTTTTACCTCATATATAATTAATTGTTTTCATTAAAAAATACGCCTTTCTGATCAGCTGTCAAGTGATCGCAAATTGTAGATGGGCTGTGAAATCACTTAATTCTTTATTTACAGTTTCAGAGCTTCGTTTTTTTTTCCCGATATCTTGTGTGCACAATTAAAATGTTAATTAATAAAAGAGTATGTGATCATGTAACATATAGCACTAGTATTGGCAATTCATTTCAACCATGCACACAAATGTACACGATCACATGTGAACAACAAGAGCTTTTGTTTATCTGAGAAATACCTCCGGTCGCTGGAGGCGCCACTGGTTCAAAATTCAACATGGGACGTCAAGAGTAACGCCTCTCTATATTTAAGCTCTCTGATAACACGCAAAGCCTCATCCCTATTTTCGACCTACACAGTAAAACGTAGTTCCTACGTCGGTATGACCAGCCGCTTGTTTCAATTTTTAAGGTTTTTCTGTATTTTTTTCTGTATATTGGTAGTTGATTCTGATCAGCGAAAGGTGGCATTTC